>JAZHYW010031532.1:0-40122 GCA_037355805.1 Ixodes ricinus
TGTTTGTTGCAGCAGTCACACGTCTATCGTTCGTCACGTAACCACGCTCTCGTTCATACCCACGCGCCGAGAAAGGGACAAGTGATTAGAGGAAGGTGTTTGATTGGTTCTGGTTAGTTTGAAGCTCCCACCGCACTGTCAGCTTAGGGATGAACGGTGGAAGCTACGTGTTTGTTGCAGCAGTCACACGTCTATCGTTCGTCACGTAACCACGCTCTCGTTCATACCCACGCGCCGAGAAAGGGACAAGTGATTAGAGGAAGGTGTTTGATTGGTTCTGGTTAGTTTGAAGCTCCCACCGCACTGTCAGCTTAGGGATGAACGGTGGAAGCTACGTGTTTGTTGCAGCAGTCACACGTCTATCGTTCGTCACGTAACCACGCTCTCGTTCATACCCACGCGCCGAGAAAGGGACAAGTGATTAGAGGAAGGTGTTTGATTGGTTCTGGTTAGTTTGAAGCTCCCACCGCACTGTCAGCTTAGGGATGAACGGTGGAAGCTACGTGTTTGTTGCAGCAGTCACACGTCTATCGTTCGTCACGTAACCACGCTCTCGTTCATACCCACGCGCCGAGAAAGGGACAAGTGATTAGAGGAAGGTGTTTGATTGGTTCTGGTTAGTTTGAAGCTCCCACCGCACTGTCAGCTTAGGGATGAACGGTGGAAGCTACGTGTTTGTTGCAGCAGTCACACGTCTATCGTTCGTCACGTAACCACGCTCTCCGTTCATACCCACGCGCCGAGAAAGGGACAAGTGATTAGAGGAAGGTGTTTGATTGGTTCTGGTTAGTTTGAAGCTCCCACCGCACTGTCAGCTTAGGGATGAACGGTGGAAGCTACGTGTTTGTTGCAGCAGTCACACGTCTATCGTTCGTCACGTAACCACGCTCTCGTTCATACCCACGCGCAGAGAAAGGGACGGGCAAGTGATTAGAGGAAGGTGTTTGATTGGTTCTGGTTAGTTTGAAGCTCCCACCGCACTGTCAGCTTAGGGATGAACGGTGGAAGCTACGTGTTTGTTGCAGCAGTCACACGTCTATCGTTCGTCACGTAACCACGCTCTCGTTCATACCCACGCGCCGAGAAAGGGGACAAGTGATTAGAGGAAGGTGTTTGATTGGTTCTGGTTAGTTTGACAGCTCCCACCGCACTGTCAGCTTAGGGATGAACGGTGGAAGCTACGTGTTTGTTGGAGCAGTCACACGTCTATCGTTCGTCACGTAACCACGCTCTCGTTCATACCCACGCGCCGAGAAAGACGGGACAAGTGATTAGAGGAAGGTGTTTGATTGGTTCTGGTTAGCTTGCAGCTCCCACCGCACTGTCAGCTTAGGGATGAACGGTGGAAGCTACGTGTTTGTTGCAGCAGTCACACGTCTATCGTTCGCCACGTAACCACGCTCTCGTTCATACCCACGCGCAGAGAAGAGACGGACAAGTGATTAAAGGAAGGTGTTTGATTGGTTCTGGTTAGCTTGCAGCTCCCACCGCACTGTCAGCTTAGGGATGAACGGTGGAGCCTACGTGTTTGTTGGAGCAGTCACACGTCTATCGTCCGCCACGTAACCACGCTCCCGTTCATACCCACGCGCAGAGAAAGAGTCGGGTCAAGCGATCAAAGGAAGGTGCTTGATTGGTTCTGGTTAGCTTGCAGCTCCCACCGCACTGTCAGCTTAGGGATGAACGGTGGAGCCTACGTGTTTGTTGGAGCAGTCACACGTCTATCGTCCGCCACGTAACCACGCTCCCGTTCATACCCACGCGCAGAGAAAGAGTCGGGTCAAGCGATCAAAGGAAGGTGCTTGATTGGTTCTGGTTAGCTTGCAGCTCCCACCGCACTGTCAGCTTAGGGATGAACGGTGGAGGCTACGTGTTTGTTGGAGCAGTCACACGTCTATCGTCCGCCACGTAACCACGCTCCCGTTCATACCCACGCGCAGAGAAAGAGACGGGTCAAGCGATCAAAGGAAGGTGCTTGATTGGTTCTGGTTAGCTTGCAGCTCCCACCGCACTGTCAGCTTAGGGATGAACGGTGGAGGCTACGTGTTTGTTGGAGCAGTCACACGTCTATCGTCCGCCACGTAACCACGCTCCCGTTCATACCCACGCGCAGAGAAAGAGACGGGTCAAGCGATCAAAGGAAGGTGCTTGATTGGTTCTGGTTAGCTTGCAGCTCCCACCGCACTGTCAGCTTAGGGATGAACGGTGGAGGCTACGTGTTTGTTGGAGCAGTCACACGTCTATCGTCCGCCACGTAACCACGCTCCCGTTCATACCCACGCGGCAGAGAAAGAGACGGGTCAAGCGATCAAAGGAAGGTGCTTGATTGGTTCTGGTTAGCTTGCAGCTCCCACCGCACTGTCAGCTTAGGGATGAACGGTGGAGCCTACGTGTTTGTTGGAGCAGTCACACGTCTATCGTCCGCCACGTAACCACGCTCCCGTTCATACCCACGCGCAGAGAAAGAGACGGGTCAAGCGATCAAAGGAAGGTGCTTGATTGGTTCTGGTTAGCTTGCAGCTCCCACCGCACTGTCAGCTTAGGGATGAACGGTGGAGGCTACGTGTTTGTTGGAGCAGTCACACGTCTATCGTCCGCCACGTAACCACGCTCCCGTTCATACCCACGCGCAGAGAAAGAGACGGGTCAAGCGATCAAAGGAAGGTGCTTGATTGGTTCTGGTTAGCTTGCAGCTCCCACCGCACTGTCAGCTTAGGGATGAACGGTGGAGGCTACGTGTTTGTTGGAGCAGTCACACGTCTATCGTCCGCCACGTAACCACGCTCCCGTTCATACCCACGCGCAGAGAAAGAGACGGGTCAAGCGATCAAAGGAAGGTGCTTGATTGGTTCTGGTTAGCTTGCAGCTCCCACCGCACTGTCAGCTTAGGGATGAACGGTGGAGGCTACGTGTTTGTTGGAGCAGTCACACGTCTATCGTCCGCCACGTAACCACGCTCCCGTTCATACCCACGCGCAGAGAAAGAGACGGGTCAAGCGATCAAAGGAAGGTGCTTGATTGGTTCTGGTTAGCTTGCAGCTCCCACCGCACTGTCAGCTTAGGGATGAACGGTGGAGCCTACGTGTTTGTTGGAGCAGTCACACGTCTATCGTCCGCCGCGTAACCACGCTCCCGTTCATACCCACGCGGAGAGAAAGAGTCGGGTCAAGCGATCAAAGGAAGGTGCTTGATTGGTTCTGGTTAGCTTGCAGCTCCCACCGCACTGTCAGCTTAGGGATGAACGGTGGAGGCTACGTGTTTGTTGGAGCAGTCACACGTCTATCGTCCGCCACGTAACCACGCTCCCGTTCATACCCACGCGCAGAGAAAGAGACGGGTCAAGCGATCAAAGGAAGGTGCTTGATTGGTTCTGGTTAGCTTGCAGCTCCCACCGCACTGTCAGCTTAGGGATGAACGGTGGAGGCTACGTGTTTGTTGGAGCAGTCACACGTCTATCGTCCGCCACGTAACCACGCTCCCGTTCATACCCACGCGCAGAGAAAGAGTCGGGTCAAGCGATCAAAGGAAGGTGCTTGATTGGTTCTGGTTAGCTTGCAGCTCCCACCGCACTGTCAGCTTAGGGATGAACGGTGGAAGCTACGTGTTTGTTGGAGCAGTCACACGTCTATCGTCCGTCACGTAACCACGCTCCCGTTCATACCCACGCGCAGAGAAGAGCGGGTCAAGCGATCAGAGGAAGGTGCTTGATTGGTTCTGGTTAGTTTGAAGCTCCCACCGCACTGTCAGCTTAGGGATGAACGGTGGAGGCTACGTGTTTGTTGGAGCAGTCACACGTCTATCGTCCGCCACGTAACCACGCTCCCGTTCATACCCACGCGCCGAGAAAGAGACGGGTCAAGCGATCAAAGGAAGGTGCTTGATTGGTTCTGGTTAGCTTGCAGCTCCCACCGCACTGTCAGCTTAGGGATGAACGGTGGAGGCTACGTGTTTGTTGGAGCAGTCACACGTCTATCGTCCGTCACGTAACCACGCTCCCGTTCATACCCACGCGCAGAGAAAGAGACAGGTCAAGCGATCAGAGGAAGGTGCTTGATTGGTTCTGGTTAGTTTGCAGCTCCCACCGCACTGTCAGCTTAGGGATGAACGAAGTATAGTATCGTCGTGATGACGCGACGCCGTGAATCTGTAGTGTCTGGAGTTCGTAAGCCGTTGCCTTCCAGCGATGTCTACTCGTAAGCTTTCCTCTTTCGCCTTTCCAGCCCTCCTTTCCGCGTCTTTCCAACTGTTTGTACGAGGCTTTGCGCTCAGGTGGCCGTCGTTTATTTCCTCTGATGCTCTTTCACAACATTTCAACATGCAAAATCATTTTTTCTTATTTTTGAAGCTTGCAAACAGTCTTTCTAATTTAGGACAAAAGTTATTTTAAAAGTAATGAGGAATTTTCTCGAAATTACTGCCTGAAAGTAATTCATTACATTACTAAATTACTATCCTGGAGAAGTAATTCATTACATTACGCATTACTCCAAAAAGTAATTTAATTACTGTAATTACATTACAGTAATGTCATTACTGCCATCTCTGATTCACTGGCGGCCATATCTGTGTGCGCTAATGCTGAGCACGTGCTGATGGCGAGCTTCCACAGTTGTTTTGCAACGTGCACCCCGCACCATCAAGATTGCCGGTCTTGGCAGCCTATTAATGCAAGCTCCGTCCTGAGCATGCGCTCTAAACAGTGACCTCAAATATGGCGGCCAGTGATTACCCCCTATAGTTGCATGCCGTACTGAAAAACGCATGGACTGTGTGCGTTGTCCTTTTTATCTTTGTTTTTCGCGGTATGTGCCTCGCACGTTTTTTTCTAGTTGTTCTCCGGTCATACAAGTATCGTGTTTTCTTTTCAGTTATTCTCGTCTTCACTATGCATTTTATTTTGTTGCGCCTTTCTTTATGCCGCTGAATTGACTGCTTATACTGCTCAGTTCCTGTATTATGTTCATTTTTTTAAAGTAACGAGTAATTAAAGTATTCCATTACCGATACTTTGTAACGAAATTACATTAAAACTTACTGCTGCGAGGGAATTAGCGTGGTCATTGCAATAATTACTTGAAAAAGCAATGAATTACAAATAATCCGTTAGTTGAAACGAATTATTTCGAAGTATGCTGTTGAGTAATAATTAAGCTGACGCTGCTATGTTAGTGTATTTGTTTCTTTGTGTAAAGTGTTTATGCGAGTTCTTTTGTTTGCGTATATATGATATATACAGGGTGTGCGATTTTTTTTTTAATTGTATACATTAAAAAGAAAAACGCGAAAGGTACACACTAATGCGGTCTGTAAAAAGGTTGGTTATCGACCGGGGCACATAATATAAGCGGATAATCGTCACGATAAGACGTATAATTAGGTAAAATTTGTTAACTTCTTTTTTAATTTGTGAAAATAAACATGTGGTTTCAATCAGAAGGCTTACAGAGCGTCGTCGAAAACCACTAAATTAGTCAATTTTAGGGAGACTTAAAGAACGTACGTGGGAAACGCTTACCGGCCGTGCAACAGTTTGGCCCTTTCTGGTCCTTAGATCTGAGGGACATCCCAAAACTTTCCGTATATTACTTTCTTAGAAATTATTGTCGTGGATGTACCCATGCAACCGGAGCATGCACTTCCGCAAACTGCAAATCTTTGCCCATTTATCCTTTTTCTGTTTTTTCGTCTCTGACTTTGTGCCGTCACGGTAGTTTTCAACCGCAGGGCTTTTTTGTATACTTGACGGAGTTGACCTCCAATGGCTTTCCTTACTCGGAGGAGCTTGACGAAAATAGTTTATAGATATGAAAACAGTTCTTTTGCGGATAGTTAATGTGCCTTCTGCACGGAGTAATTTGACGAAGTTAAACACGCGGTAGAAACAGGTCCCCGCATCTTTTATTCACTGTGGCGAAGCCGGAGAGTTTATTATTATCCGGGGACGATGCTCCACCCTTGTCGCAAGGATGCAATGCAGGCCATAATAAAAAAGAAAAGATAATAGCTGATGATTATTTATAATGACAAAAACCTGCTACCGGTATGCATGGGCGTCTTTCATTCTTTTGATGATATACTATGACTAGCTGACTGAGGGCATAATGTTGCATTTGTGTTTATTCTGAGGCCATACGGTTGCATTTTTAATGAAGCTCGACATGTTCATAATATTCATAACGCGCGTAAACTGTGCACCGACTCCCGAGCGAATCACGCACTATATACGCGCGATCAATCCCCGAGCCACTATTCTACTGGCCGTATTGACGTCATGCGATGCGTTCACCGCGGTAACACCGATGGCTCCACCGACGGCTCACAAGAAAGTGCGCCAGCTAGATTTGCGAAAGATTGACTTGCCTTCTCTCAGAGCGATCTGAGCTGTCAGAATGCAGAAGGCGCTGGCCAAAGTTCGAAAGCGAAACCCTTCCTTTATATCTTTGTAGGAAAGAGGGCATTTGTAAGCTTCGTATAGCTCATTGTCCTTCGGTTTTACAGATATATTCTTATTTTTAGCGAAGGAGGTGCACATTTCGATATTATCCACAAACTCAACACTTGCTTTTTTCCTTTTTTTTTTAAAGTACACTCATTGTCGCCGGACAATACCAGTTACCGTAATCTAAATCCCTAGAACAATGAGAAATAAAATAACGAACAAGACGCTGACAGGAACTGAGATTTTGAGTCTGTTCCGTTATTTTATATCTCTAATTGTCTCAGGGTTTAAATTATGGTGCTTCCTATAAATACCTTCGCTCCTTGCAAAACCAGTACTGTTGCAAGATGGCTTTAGAAATTGTTTTCATTTTAATGTCCAATAATAAAAATATGACAGCGCGAGCAGGATAGTTTGGAGGTGTCGCGGTCTCCATGATGACATGTTTTCGCAGCGCGCGGCCTGCATACGCGGAATTGCTATTTCTAAAAAGAATTTTTTTTTACGCGCATACTTTGTGCGATGATTTGATATGGGACAATACAGCATTTATTTTTCCGCAGCTGTGTTGCTACGTGGTTACAAGCGACATGCCAGAATTCTTTGAATGCGCTTGCGCCGATTGCACAAAGAATACCTACTTTTCTTTTTTCTTTTTTGTCGGGGGAGGTTCCGGTTGAATAACTTGTTCCGTCAAGCCAATTTACTCACTGCCTCAAAAAAAAAAAAAAAAAAGGGACGGTAAGGCCAGCATTTTTAATTTTTTTTGTACTTCATATGAAAACTTGGATTATGAGGTGGCGAGAGCTCATATCGCGGGACAGCTTAAAAATTGACCTTGACCTTTTGGTAACTCCCTAAATCATATTGTGTGTATTTCAATAAGAAAGGAAAAAGCGTCGTTTTCCGAGGTAACTCTCTCAGATAACTGCGACGACACTACATGTATGCCTCATCCGTTACGTTCTTAAAAAAAAAAAAAAAAGGTATGAGACAAAAAATGAAAAACAAGAGATGAGGTTTAAGGTCAGCTTGTGCAAATGCGATCCCTTAAAATTTCATATGGCACAATAACTGCCGGCATTAGTTAGCCAGGCTTTTTCCTGCTTTTCTTATTATTATTTTCCCCTTATAATTTTTTATTGTTCGGCTACGTATGACTAGCAAGCATGTGGTCTCGCATTTATTTATAGGAGAGCTCATGTTTCACGAGCAAGCATCATGTCATGATTAAATGACAGTTTGCTGCAAACGACGTAATTTATTTGCAAGCTCAATATTTTAGCGAACTTTGCCAAGTGTGGGTTTAGGGGATATTTCGCGGACACAAAATTTCGCGACTGGGAGTGGTATAATATGCTATGCATTCGTTACCATGGGGAGCATATCGCCTGGTCACTTTTTCGCGATATTTTTCAAGCCACGGAATTCTCAAAAAAAAGTTCAGTTGTTCACAGTATTAATAAAATTATGTGAAAAATAGGTGAACATATCCTCATTCTTGTCGTTGTGTACAATGACACATTATTCCATTCAATATACATATTTTGCGGCCGGCCAGCATAAAGAAAAATAATGTTCAAGAACAGAACGTTAGATTGAAAATTTTCCTTTCGTTTAAACATAAAAGGTAAGGCCAAACTTGCTGCAAGCATGTTTACGTTAGCTGTCCGTCATGAAGAAACGCAGTAAAAACCCGAAATTCACACCATGCGACTTATAATGAAGGGCTCAGTGAATATTGTGACATGTCAAAAATTCCCGGTAAACTGCCACAAAAAAAAAAAAGTCTGCCTTATGTTATAATTAAAATGTATTTTCAACCCTATTCAAGCAGTCACGGTGTCGGATTCTGATATGTCGGCATTGTTGTTGGTACTGATATTATTATTATTACATACATATTTTCTACCCTGCATGGTGAGCCAAAACTAATGTGCACGTCACGTGATATACCGGATGTTTGGGGGAGAGGAGACCAGTGCTATTCTCACATCACGTTACTACATGACCTGGTGACGTGACATCGCGACGCCACGTCGTGGTGTCACGGAGAAATTTCCCGCTAAACCTAGCGAGAAAATTGCGACGTTATGCGACGTCATAATGTCCGATGAGGTCACGTGACGCGTTGTTTCCCCCATAAATTTAGCCGAGAAAGTTTTCCGCAAAACTTCAGCGCACCACGGTGAACATACAAACTAGCCCCGGGATACATGAGAGAAGCACAGGCGTGAGGCAAGCGCGGGCAGCAACCAATGAAGCCCTCTCGAGGGACGTCCCTTATTTGCGTGGCCTTGCACGTTCCTTGAAGCGCCGCGTCTGAAAAAGACAAAACAGGAGGCGGACAATGCACGCGGTATGGATCTTGCTTCACGAGTCCGACCTCGTCGTCCGCGCGTCCTGTCTGACAGTTCAGCCTCGCCGCTTGAGCGCGCCCGACGGCGCCCAGACGCTTGGCAGCCGCGCAACTATGCTAATGGTTGCGAGAGAGTATCCGCGCCGACTCACCATTCCTACTCTGCACGTGTTCCGAGTCTTCAGCTCCCTGTGCATTCTTACGCGCAACTGGCGAGAAGCGGATTGAAAAGCAAAATAATAAAGAAATGCAGCTGCTACATGGGTGCGGTTTCGTCACTATGTCGCGGGTTTTACCACGGAAACTTCCTCGATCGTTCCCCATCCCCGCTAAGCACTATATACTCCATTACAGTGTTTACAAAATCGCAACCCAGCAGCGTGCGATCTTCACGGTTCAACACGAGTTTGTTCGTCGCTTCGGAAAGCGAGAACGCACACAAACACTGAAAATGGCGCCGACGTGCATCTTGACACTATACGCTGCCCGATACTTTCTAGGGTTCATTGAAATTCACTGGACGCCATTCTTGAGGGCGATGTTTAGAGCGCATTCTCAAAACAAGCTCACGTTCAAAGGCTGCTAAAACTGGCAATCTTGATAATGCGCAATGCACGTTGCAAAAGAACCGTGGAAATTCGCTGTCAGCGCATGCGCTCATCAGTTGCGCACACAGCTCGGGTTCCTCGGCTATCAATGGTGCTCCTCGAGAAACACTGAGAAGTGTGGTAGCGAGGGAACAGAAGGACGTATCAGGGATGGCCTCTCCGTCGGTGTTTTTCACGCATGGACGAGGTCCGCGGGGTGCTTGCGGCAACGATCGCTACGGAGTGCTGGCTCTGCGATTTGGCCCGGTGTCAGCGCTGGTGGTGGGGCCCCCTCCTCAGCTGGCAGTGTGACGTGTCTTGTGTGTGTGTTTTTTCTTGGCAGTGTATTTTTGCAACCGCACGTGAGGGGAGGGCCCCGCACTCGCGTCACCGTTCAAACCTTGGCCCCGCGGCGTTCGAGGTCTCGACCGAGTTTTCTTGGCAGCTCGTCGGGGCTCCTCGAAACAAACGTGATGTAAACGTTTAGCTCGAGCCTGACGGAATGTCGGCAGACGTTCAGTTCTCACGAACAAAGAAAAAAATAACTGTATTGCGCGCGAACAAACATCCATATAGCCTCGTCCCGCTCCAGTTAAAATGTCTTAAAAACGGTGTGTCCTACTAACTTCACCAAGGCGAACAAAGCAACTTTCACGAGGGAGTTTTAGTAGATCGTTCCTATCCCTCCGCTAGCGATACTCGATACAGATACGAGGCGCAAAGGCGTCGGCGCAGTAATCGTTTCGATGACAAGGCTATAGCAGTGCGCATGCGCAGCAGTCACGTCTTTGTTTTATTTCTTTATGTTGCACAGCATAGCGGAGAGGGAAAAGCGGTCTACGAAAACTCTTTGATACCCGGAACTCTGCAGTCAAGGCCATGGACGCGAAGGCGCAGTAGTGGCTTTTTCGTTGCAGAGGGCTTAAGCAGGGAGCACATGAGCGGCAAAAACGGGCCAAACCACCCCCAGCAACACCCTACGATATCCTCAAGGCAGAACTTGTTCGACGCACGAGCCTACCCGAACAACGACGGCTACAACAACTGCAGACCGCAGAAGAGCTGGGAGACAAAACCCCATCTCAGCTACTGCGCCGGATGAGGCATTTGTTGGGAAACTCCGTCATTGAAGAGTCACTCTTCGGCAGCTGTTCCCGCAGCGCCTACCCAACGACGTCCGTATGATGCTCGCGCCACCGGACAGCACCTTAGATTACATCGCAAAGGTGGCAGATCGCATCGTTGACGCATCAACGACACGCAGTCCACAGGTCTACCAAACAAAGCATTTTTCTTAACATCCCTCTGAGTTCTGCGCCGCTATGGAGCGCCGCATGGATCAGTTGACAGAATTGGTGGTTGCCCCTCCTGCTTCACGACCATCACGCAGTAGAAACAACTCGCCAGCCCGCAGAAGTAGCAGATCTCATAGTCCTCCTAACGGACAGGTATCATCGTACGTTCGGCTCCTGGCGATGAAACCTTTCAACTAATTCATTTGCTTCTGGGTGATAAGATGTGGTTCTCATTCTGCTGATACCAAGAGAGATGTGAATTGATTGACGGGTGCAGATTCAAATTGCGGCCTCTATTTGTGGTGACAGTTGCTGGCACTACGAGTCGCGAAATCCACATTTGTAGAAATGCTTGTGCGACTGTCTGAATCGTGATGTCTGGAATGGAAGAGCCTCGGGCCATCGCGTGAAACGATCAGTAGCCGTGAGGATATATTTGTGGCCTTGTGATTCCGTGAAAGGCCCAACGATGTCCAGATGTACCTTTCCAAACGAGTTTCAGGAAGTTGAAAAGTGCCCGCCGGGCTGTGTGTGTGGCGCTGAACTTTGGCTCGTTGGCATGCGAGGCAATTTTTCCGCCAAGCTTCTGACATCCATTCGATGTTTGACCAAACGTATCGAGAGGTTGTTCGGTTGAGATGATCTTATGCCTGGACGCGATAACCCATGTAAAGAGTCAAAGAGTTGCTGCCTCAACGAGAAGGGAACAAATGGGTGAGGAGAACCGGCAGAGATGTCGCAAGTCAATGGCATATATCCGGTCCAGGGAGAGGTATATATGTCCTTGAGGCGCCATGCTCCAGGTGCACTTCGGAGTCTGTGAAATTTTGAGTCCACATGCTGTGTGCCCCCACGAGTGCGGTTGGAGTCAGGAGTGGGGAATTAAGGGTATTCACACGAGGAGGAATCCCGGGGATTTCTCGCCGGCACGCGGATCCCACAGACGAAAACGTCAGGCTTTGCGATGTGCAAAAGCATCGCGTTTTCATCTCGTGATGTGCGCGTGCCAGGCAGAAATCCCCGGGATTTCTCCCTCGTATGAATACCCCACCAGTGCTACGTTCGGTCGAGATAGCGTGTCCGAAACTACATTTTCTGTGCCCTTTATGTGTCCTATGTCAGCAGTGGATTTTGAGATAAAGGACATTTGGCGTAGTTCTCATGGAGAGAGATATCCGGTGTCAGGCCTGAGTAACTGTATTGCGCCCACCAAGGGTTTGTGGTCGTTGAGAATGTGGAATGACCGCGCTTCCAGAAAATTGACCGCATCTCCACGTGGTGAATGATGTTGGTTGGGGCGAAGCTCTGGTGGTGCTTGTCTGCGTAGACGCTGAGCCGCAGCATGCCGAGCCTTTCGTTCGTTTTCATCCATGTCAGAAAGAGAATCTGTAGTATGGAACGTGGTTATATACGCATTTGAGCATTTGACCGCAGCGCCCTCTCGTCTATAAACGTTGAGCCAATGCGTGCAAAGTTTAACGCGATTATATACGCATTTGACCTGTATAGACGTTGAGCGGCTACATGCAACGTTTCATCCATGGCAGAAACCCCAGGTCTTGAGTTACTACCACATCTCAGAGCGCCCTACTCGTCCTGTCGTCCTGTCGTCGCTGCCCCCTACTCGTCCTGTCGCTGCGCTTGCACCTTTGCATTTAATTGCATTATAATTATAAAGATTTCAACATTTTTTTCATCATTTTTCTCATCTTTTTTTCTTTCTTTATTTTTTTTTGCCCTACACGAGCACGTGAGCTCACCAGCTCGTAATTTTTTTATCATTTTTTTTTCTTTTTTGCCCTACACGAGCACGTGAGCAAGTGATCTCACGAGCAGAAGCACGAGCACCCGACGCCGGCCTACGGCGGACGGACATACGGACATGGCTAGCCCCTAAGGAGCTTCGCCCTAAAAATGACGTAAGTGACGGATTGCTGAATAGACAGCGAGGAGTTCTCGGCCGGAGGTGCTATAGCGACGTTCGGTGTCCGTGAGTTTGCGCGAGAAGAATGATATCGGCTGCCATTCGATGTTGTCGAACTGCTGGAGGGCAGTGCCCACTGCGACATCTGAAGCATCAGTGAGCAGGCATGTCGGGGCCTCAGCTTTCGCGTAACGAAGTGAAGTTGCACGTGCTATGTGTGTTTTGATGCTGGCGAATACTATACTTCGTTTCAGCTTGGGTCCAGACGCAGCCGATGCTACAAGCGCGAGCTCCGGGCTTCCAGCGTCCCTGCCAAGCACGCGCGCTCGTGCAGTACAGGCACTGTTCAGGGCCACACGCTCGTGCTTGTAGCATCGGCTGCGTCTGGACCCAAGCTGAAACGAAGTATAGTTCATCGCACTGACAGCTTAGGAGTGAGCAGAGTTGCAAGAGAGTGAAAAGCAGGGTTTTCCCCGGGAAGTGAAATTAGGGGGCGTCTAAATTTTTAGGGGGAGGGGGGGGAGAGGTTAGGGGGTGGCCTTGAGAATAGAGGAGTCGTTGCAAATTAAGGGGGTGCCTTTCAAAAACAAGGGGGGGGGGGAGCCGCGCATGTCCATGAGCCGCGCTCGACTGTCGTCAGATGGGTGATTTCGATCCCACAATTACGTCATCAAGCTTTTCGAAGGCAAGAGTGCAATAAATAGTCCCCTTTTATCGACGCAATTTCACCGCGACAAAGAAACTTCTGAATTAGTGGCGGTCTGTGCGAGTAGGACCAATACTATCCCCAGAGATTTGTGCCATTGTACGCTTGCGCCATCTCTTGGCGGGTTACGACAGCGCTTCCATAGAAACTCATGTATTTTATAAACAAATATGGCCACAAGGCCGAAACGTTACGCTTTTACAATTTTCCATGCTGCTACACTATTCTATACCGTTATTCTTGTGCCGAAATATCAAGATGATGACGTGTAAACTGGAGGTTCCTCAGTCAAATAAACGTTTTGGTGTATTGCCACTACGGGTAGTATCCAAGTTAATCGAAGCGTATAGTTTATTCTTGCGTATAAACAATTCGTTATGACTGTATAAATTAAATAGGATATCCCTCCCCAATATTACGGCAAATTCTGTAGTGTCTAAGATGTGTATTACATCTGCAGAAAAATATATTCCGGAGGCAGCTTACACAATTTTTTTGAGAAACAACAAAGCTGAAACGAGTACGATTTAAATATAAATAAAAATACGATATTTCCCATTCGACTCCAGTAAACCACGAACACCAATAATGTGCTGGGTACACTTTTTTTTCTTTCCTCGTAATTATTTTATTGGGTTCCTGAGACCAATTTGCCAAATAAAGCGGATTCCTTTTCGTTTAGACGTTTACGATCATTTTTAGTATTCTGCTACTGACATAAATAAGCTAGAAAACAAAAAAAAACTGTTTGTGATACGATAAAATAAAATTATCAAAAGTTTTCAAAATATTTTCACTCATCATTATTGCTATCTGACTATAACAGCGACCAGTTATTGTCAGGAATGGGAGCACTGCGGTGATTAAACGATTTATGTGTGAGGATGATCGTTCTTGTGAACTTAACATTCGGATATCAAAAGTAATATTTAGGCACGTACCAAATATTTATATTAAATTAATTCTTTAAATCACCATAAACACAAACAGCAAAATAAAAAAATCGAGAAAAGATCTTATTGAAATATCTGACTTGATATCACATTCTTCGAAGAGGGCTGAAGCCCAAGATTTTGTAATAGCAGATGCTTGTATTCGGCGGCCTCAAAGTTTGTATTTCGCCAACGGCTAAGAACTCGGCCGATCTTAAAAAGTTCCTGGATGAGGCGCCGGTGACCTAATTTGAAATGATGAACGAATGCCTCAAAATAGTCGAACCATGTCAACTTCGAGAGTTTACACAGATATGTCCCATTTTAGAGGATTTGCCATAGTTGCAGATTATTGTTGAGGGCCTTAAACTTTGTATTTTATCACCAGTCAAATTCTCGGCTGACCTCAAAAAGTTTCTAAATGAGGCTCGGGTGCCCAATTTTTTAAAGATGAACGAATGTGTTTAAACAGCCGAACTATCCCCACTAATTGGGACAGGTTTTCTCAAAAAAGATGCGTTTTTGAGTATTTCACATACCACCAGGATAGGCCCGAGGGCTTTAAATTTCATATTCTGGCTTCAGCTGGAAACTGGGTTCTCCTCAAAAAGTTCCCTGATAAAATGCAAGTGCACAAACTAAAAAAAAAAAAATGAACGAATGCGTAAAAACAGCCGAACCATCCCAAATTTGAGATCGGTCTTCTGAAAAAAAGGAATCATTTTTGAGTACTTCCCTTAGTAGCAGGATGTGATAGAGGGCTGCACATTTTATATTCCGCCTTTAGCTAAGAGCTGGGTTGTTCTCAAAAAGATTCCTGGCCAGGCGCGTGTGCCCAAATTTAAAAAAATATGAACGGATACGTAAACAAACAGCCGAACCGTCCTAAATTTGAGATTGTTTTCTTTAAGGATTTGTGTTTTAGTATTTTCCATAGTACCAGGATGGACTCGAGGGCTCTAAATTTTATATCCCTCCTTTAGCTGAAAACTGGGTTGTCAAGTTTCCTGGCGTGGCGTGGGTGCCCAAAATAAATGATAAACGAATGCGTAAAAACTGCCGGACCATCCCCACTTTGAGACCGGTTTTTCTGAAAAAAGGATTCGTTTTCGAGTACTTGCCGTAGTAGCAGGATGGGCTCGAGGGCTATACATTTTATCTTCCGACTTTATTTGGGGACTGAGTTGTCCTCAAAAAGTTCCCGAGGTGTGAGTACCCAAATTTCAAAAGATAAACGAATCCGTAAAAACGGCCGATAGATCCCCACTTTGAGACGATTCCAGTGACATACCAACTTGTTTTTGAGTGAAGAAGCAAACGAGACGCCCCCCCCCCCACCCCCACCCCAGGGCCGGGGGGCGGTGCCCTTGGTATCCTTGGGCGCCGTTTGCCCTGCCCAGTGGCAGCTGTTTCAGGGGGGGGGGGGCAAAACACATTCATTGCCACCCCCCCCCACACACACACACTCCGAGAACTAGGGAAACAAGCACCCCCCTTCCGCCCGCCCCCCCGGTTGGTGCGCCCATGGACGATGCTACTCCGTTTACGTTGATTTTTTTTGTATGATTTGGCACGATGGATGCGGATGATAAAATTCTGATTCGCGTTTTCGCATAGACACAGTTGCGCCTTTTTGCACGATTGGTAACTTTAGTGCACCATCGCGTTTCCCATGTGCTGCGATTTTTTGTAAAATTTACCGATTCAGTGGTTTTCGTTGACGTGAAGTTGAACAATCTGCCTATTTTTACTAATTAAAATTATTCGAGAAATTTTAGTCCGTGACGATTAGCCCCCTGTATAATGTCCCCCCGGTCGTATAACTTACGCAATAGACCATTTGCTGTATTACCCAAGCATCAAGGAGAATGCAGGGATTGGTGTTCCACGCGCGCCACGCGCACGCCTTCCCCGTATAAAAGATTCGAAGTAAATAACCAAAATAAAGCGTTGACGAACGCGCGTGCAAGATACAATTTGTTTTAGGTTTTTGCTTCAGAAAATTTACTACTGCTGAGGTAAGCACGTGCGGCGCGTGGAACACCAATCCCTGCATTCTCTTTGATGCTTGGGTAAGATAGCAATAGGTCTATAGACCATTTGCTGTATTACCCAAGCATCAAGGAGAATGCAGGGATTGGTGTTTCACGCGCCGCACGCGCACGCCTTCCCGTATAAAAGATTCGAAGTAAATAACCAAAATAAAGCGTTGACGAACGCGCGTGCAAGATACAATTTGTTTTAGGTTTTGCTTCAGAAAATTTACTACTGCTGAGGTAAGCACGTGCGGCGCGTGGAACACCAATCCCTGCATTCTCTTTGATGCTTGGGTAAGATAGCAATAGGTCTATAGACCATTTGCTGTATTACCCAAGCATCAAGGAGAATGCAGGGATTGGTGTTTCACGCGCCGCACGCGCACGCCTTCCCCGTATAAAAGATTCGAAGTAAATAACCAAAATAAAGCGTTGACGAACGCGCGTGCAAGATACAATTTGTTTTAGGTTTTTGCTTCAGAAAATTTACTACTGCTGAGGTAAGCACGTGCGGCGCGTGGAACACCAATCCCTGCATTCTCTTTGATGCTTGGGTAAGATAGCAATAGGTCTATAGACCATTTGCTGTATTACCCAAGCATCAAGGAGAATGCAGGGATTGGTGTTTCACGCGCCGCACGCGCACGCCTTCCCCGTATAAAAGATTCGAAGTAAATAACCAAAATAAAGCGTTGACGAACGCGCGTGCAAGATGTCATTTGTTTTAGGTATTTGCTTTAGAAAAGTTACTACTGCTGAGGCCAGCACATGCGGCGCGTGGAACACCAATCCCTGCATTCTCCTTGATGCTTGGGTAATACTGCAATAGGTCTATTATACTGCATTAATGTAGCCCATAACGGATTATCGAACGCAGCGAGTTAGAGCTCGCGCGTCAAGTGGACGAGGTGTACAGTACACGCATTTCCAAGGCGCAAGCCACGCGCGCTTGGATAGAGCGTACGTTTCCTTGTCAGAAAGTGCAGGAGCGGTACGAGGTTGTGTATCACGTGAGATTGTGTATCAGGGGGTACTGTCGCGCGATAAAGAAATCATCGAACGCGTTCTTGTAGAATATTAAAAAGAACATATCAGTTACCATGAGCCCCAAAAAAGATGGTTTCCAGAGGTTTTAGTTACCTTTATTGCCGAGATTTGTAGCCGATTTAAAAGAAAAGTTTAAACAGTCCACCACAATATCGGCATTGGAAAAGGCGATTGACAATTTGAAGGCTGGCAAAGCTCCAGGACCAGACGGTCTGGGCGCTCAGTTTTTCAAAGAATCAGGACCAACTTGCTCCTTTTTTGTACTGCGTATTTAGTTAACCATACAGACACCCCCGTCGTTTTTGTGCACGATCTGAGCCAAAAGTGAGGACCTGTCACACCTACTAACGTGGACTATAAGATACTGATGGAGATTTTAGCGAAAAGTTTCTAGAGTGTTATAAACATTGTCGTCGGCACACACCGGACGTGTGGAATAAAAGGGAGGAGGAGCATTGTAACAAATGTGCATTTCGCCTGGAGCATTCTGGTGTGTTGTGACTCTTTTGTGCGAGAGTTGCCATGTTACAGGTCGACCTAGAAAAAATGTTCGACTGCGTGTCACACGAAAATATTTCATTTACAATAGAACATGTTAACCTGGGGTCTGTCTTGTGCGACGGTGTACACATGGCGTACCGAAACTGCGCCACTAATCCTGTTGTATAAACAAGGGTGTAAGCGCGCGTATTCGCCTTTTCTCTTCGGTGCGATAAGGCTGTCCACTTTCGCCTTTGCTGTTTTGAATTTTTCTTGAGCCGTTTTGTCCAAGTAATATTTAGAGTAGTTTGATTCGTGGGCTTAGGTTGGAAGCTACAGAGGTGCGTGTTTCTTAGAGTACGCGGATGACATGACAATTTTTGAGTGGACTCCAAGGGTGCCGAAAAAGCCTTCGAGCTCACAGAGATGTTTTGCTAAAATACGAGTGCTATACGTCAACTGGGATAAGTGTTTGGGTCTTTGGCACGTCGGTTGGCCTTCAACACCGGATGATTTTAAACGTGCTGTGTGGAACGAATCGCCGCCTCGCCATCTTGAAGTTCCCGTGCAGCTCTATATATCGCAACAATGACGACTATTGGCGCGATCAGGTTGAAGTTTTGCGCGCCAAAGCGGGCAAGTTGAAAGGTAATGGAATGTCTATTCCTGCACGTGCATCGGCTTGCAACGCATTTCTTACCGCAAATGTGTGCTATGCTTTGAAGGTGTTTCACTGCTCATGAATTAGAATAAAAAGTATGCACTGTGTTTTTGCTGTTTTTATTTGGTGCTCTGTTTAAGAACGCACGGATCGTATAAACCTGTTTCGTACAGTAAAGGCCCCGGGGAGGGGGTTAATTTCTTTGTGATGCAACTTGTCAATAGATTTATTTTTCTCAAAGACCAGAGAGAACAAGTTTTCCAAACATTTAGTCAAGTGAGATTGCGTGGTGCGCTTCCTGGGTTTATTACTTCATCAAGCGAGGACGTAAGTGCCTGTGTACGCGGATATATGAAAGATGTAGGTGCTTAATGGTTTTGAGTCGCGCGTTTTTTACTCAAATACTTATCTTGTGTGTCGAGGAAGCGACTAACGAAGGATTTAACTGATCTGCTTTTTCGAATATCTCTGTATCGTTTTTTGTACAGTGCAGGCCTAGAGCAGGAAGTGGGTCAAGCGAATGGCGGTATACCCCCTAACGGGAATACTTTTTCTCTTCCAGGTTGCACATTCAGACACTCCCAGTTAAAGCCTGGTTACTTGAAAAGGTAACCCAGTAGCTTGGTCTGACGACTGTATACTGCAGGAAACTGTTGATCACGTTCTCCTAGACCGTTGGGACGCGGACTTCTTTTGCGACGTCCTGCAAGGGACCCTCAGAAAAGATGTCGCATTAACGCCCTATGGCTAGGGTTCGGAGTTTTCGGTTTAAACCGATAAAAACCGATAAAAGTACGCCGAATCCATTTTCAGAAATTCGGTTTTAACCGAAAAAGGTCAGTTTGTAGGTTCGGCGTGTTCGGTTTCAAACCGATAAAAACCGATAAAAGTACGTCTAATTCGTTTTCTAAAATTCGGTTTCAACCGAAAAAGGCCAGTTCTTTAGGGCCGCGTCGGGATGTGTGTGTGTGTGGGGGGGGGGGGGGAGAGAGAGAGAGAGAGAGGGCTTCGCAAGGTTCGACATTGTGTGACGTCTTCGTGATTGCCCTCTTCCAAGGTTCAACATGCAACAAAAGAGGTCTTGGATTGGCCTTCGTGGGACATCTGTGTCCTTTCTGTGATCGGGCTTAGTGTGTCAAGTTCCCGGTCCCCCCAAAAAGTTCGGATGTGGGCTAGTATAAGGTTTTTCGCTTCATGCACTTCAGACGACATCTGAAGTGCATGAAGCGTCTCCCTTAAACTTCCATGTGGTTGAAAACATAATTACAATGGATTTTTTTTTGCCATTCCGCTGGTTGTTGTACTGTCATCAACTCAGACGGTCACGTCGTTAGAATGGGAAGGAAAAAGAAGCGCGCTGAAGATTGTGCCCGCGAATTCCGCGATTTCGAGGTGTGTCCTGACGGAAGTTGTAGCGAAGACGAGCGCGAAAAGACGGGGACCAGACAAAGAAGTGACACGGACAGCGCTGCGTCCGTGTCACTTCGTTGTCTGGTCCTCGTCTTTTCGCGCTGTTTTTAATTCCGAAGTATGTACCAACTCGCCCAAGCCTCAACTTTAGTATATGTGCCGTTATTCTTTAAGTAATCACAAATATCACAGCTATAAGGATCATCTGATCCGGTGTCCGATAATGTTTCTTTTATATTCACCGAAAAAAAAAACGGTAAACCTTTTTGGGAATAAATATACACCGAAAAAAAAATTGAATTTTAAAATAAACACCGAAAAAGGTACGCCGAATTTTGAAAAAAATAAAAACCGAAAACTACACAGCATATGGCGTACCGCATGGCTGTGCGCCACGCGGATATCGATGTTCGCCCTGTGCATAAGTATATTGGTGAGCACATGTGCTTTCTGAAGGATATTTATAAGGGCCAGCAACCTACACCTGAGTGGCTGCCACTTTTTGAGGTGTTTTTTACCCTCAAAGACTTCTAGCATGTTGGACATTAGCCAAAACGGCTGGTGTCTTTTAGTGTTTCATCGCGATTGTGTACTGCCTTGTGTCATCGTCCAAATGCGAAAAAAAAAATGCCGCGTGCGTGGCGGAGTTGACAACATATGCGACTGTCACACAGAGGAATGGTGTTTGAATCCCGCTCGTTCCAGATCTTTATTTTATTAATTATGTACTCTTGTAAGAAATAAACTGTAGTAAGGTGATAAGCTGGGCGAGTTGGTACTGGTTGCACATGGTGGAAAAATAGCGCTTGTCTGCCTTCTGTGTTCGCCTCCTGTCCCGGCCCTCGTCTTTTTGTGCGCTATTTCTTCACCATGTTCTAAGAAATCCCTGCCCATTCACGGCTGTCATAGAGTGTTCCTGTTCAGAACATTCCTGAACGTGCCGCTTGCGTGAAGGTAGCGGTAACGCGCTGCCTCGGGTCGGTCACCTTCCGTCGCCCACGCGGATGCCTGGCACCTTTCTCTTTAGGTTTCTAGGTGCACGGTCACCTCATTAAACGTTTATTTTTCGTCTTAAATTCTTCTGGTTTTTTTTTTAGTGACAACGTTGTACCAGGAAAAATGTGGATTTAAATAAACGCGTAAAAAATTATGTGTCTGGAATACACATGCTGATAATCCATCCTTAGATACGTCTCCTGCGGAATCAACCACTAATAAGAGCATATGTTTTATGCTTATACTTAACTGGCAACACAGTTATATCTGAAGGTACCTAGGTATATCGAACTACCAAGTCAACTATAAAAAACTATACAAATGCGTACTATGATTTCTGAGAACTTGTTTAGAGGTTCGATGTTCATCCTTTGATCGCAGTATCGCCGTGAAATGGTAGGGGAGAATGATAACGTTATCAGTATGTCGCAACCGCCAGACACTCATTATCTTGTCCTTTTTTTATCTATGAAGAATTGTGTGTGCGTGTGTGTTTTTTTCTCTCGACACACATCCCGCTTTGGCGGGAATTTCCACACGGCATAAAAGTTATAAGTGAATACGCCACTTGGGCCAAGAAAAGTGAACTAGGAACGCCTGTCACAAATTTGTGGACATGCAGCGCGCCTCTGCAAAGTCATGAACATTCCAACCCGATATCGTTTCATTTTATTTATTTATTTATTTATTGTTTAATGTGCCCACAAACAGCTCGAGGCCTTATTAGTGCGCACATACTACAAACAATAACAGATCCAGACAAACAAACAGGCAAGACGTGATTTAGAAAATATAAAAGGAAAGAAAACTACGGAGAACAACAGAGCACAGATGTTTGTCAAGCTGCCAACAATGCTTTTCTAAAATTTAAGAGGGGTGAAAACCATTCTAAATCACTCCTATCACGATTATAAAGGAGCTTAAGGCGTGTCATCGGGGACTGGACACCAACTTTCTGTGGATAGAAAAGAAATGGAAATCTGATACGCCTTTGCGGAACTCTGAAAGAAATCGCACTTAAAAGCAAAAATGTATCAATTGTAGCGTTCACTATCTCGTACAAAAAAAGTCATGTCTCGCGTTAATCTTCTTTTGTGCAACGGTACCAGGTCAAGCAGGTAAAGTATTCATAATGAAAATAGATGCGCCTCCAAACCCATCGATCGTAAACAATACGCACGAGACGACGCTGCAGTTTTTCTAAACTACATGATTGAGTCGATCCAATGATGTACCAGACGACTGAGCAGAACTCAAGTTTAGGCAGAACAAGGGCGCGAAATTGATGAATCATGCTATCGAAGTACAAAAAATTCTGCGTCATTCGGGAAATAACGCCTAGCACCTGATAAGAACCATTTAAAACTTTCAGAAACATGCTCAGTAAACGAAAGGCGGGAATCAAACAGCACTCCCAGGTCACGAATAGTACCTGACCTCGCGATAGCTGAACCTAACATGGTATACGGGTACTCAATGCAGCTTGTCTTACGGGTAAAGAAAACAACCTTGGTCTTACTGGGGTTAAGTACCAAATTATTTTTCAAGCACCAGTTTAGAACTTCCTGAACATCGTAATGCATCATTAGGCAGTCAGTAGTTGAATGAATTTCGCGATAAATCTTAGCATCATCTGCAAACTGCAACACCTTTGAATTATGCACACTGTCTACCAAGTCATTGACAAAAATGTTGAATAACGACGGCCCCAGATTGGAGCCTTGGAGGCACTCCAGTATTTAAAGCATAGGCAGAAAAACACCCTTCATACAGCACTCTGTTAGGTCTTCCGCCAAGATAACTAGACAACCAATTGCAAAATGAACTTTAACAGTTGAAGAAAAAAAAACGAATTCATTTACATTTTACATACACGTTTGCGCCTTTTGTATTGCGGTATGGTTAATTCTCCTTAAAGATGTCCGTGTGCCTACATTCCCTATAGCTCTACGAGAGTCAACCCCTCAGCGATCGACGAGGGCAAACATATATGAAGTTTGTGGTGTGACACTGAGCTTCATGCTCACGTCATGCTCAGTGATAGATTTCTCTTTAGGTTGTGCATATTTTGATATATTTCCTTGTTCGTCCTATGCCGAGCTCTTTCTGTAGAATGCAAACACTGTCCCTTTAAATGCTGCAAAAAAAAAGTCTCCGTTTTTTTTTAAGTTTTTGTTTACTCGCTAAGAGGCAAACCACTAAGGTGGTTTTCGGCAGTCGTCGATCAAAGTATGTTTTGAAACAATTTGAGCTTTCTGAAAAATGTTTGGCCAAGAGGAAAATCAGATAAAAAGAGTACCCATCTGAAAATGACTTTTCGAGATTTTTTTTCTACGAATAACAATTTTAGCATATATATCTCATCTAACGAGAAGCCTTTGTCGTCCGTATGCGAAAGGAACTGCTTGAGTTCATCGCGTAAAGTGCGTTACAGGTCAGGGCTCTTCAGAAGATTCATCGCCGCTGCTGCGCTATTAGATATCAGCGAAGTGCGACCGAAGCTTCAAGGTTGGCGTGCTGGAGAACATTCGGGGTTGTCGTAGCGTGCCGACCATTTGGATCTTCTTGCTGCGCTCGCTTTGCGCGGTAGCTTTCCCTGATGGCTCCTTCGCGTGAAGTGTGTTCCGTCGCCACCGAAGCGTTGCAAGTCCCGATCCCAAGATTTCTAACGAGGACTCGACCACGTGTTGCATCTCTGCTCCTTCTTCGCGATCGTCTGGCATAGTCGATCATCGCCGGGAGGCTTTAAACTTTCCGAAGCACGAGAGCCCTCGCTAATTGCATTCGCCCGAGTTGAGCTGCAGTCGCGAGCACCGCGGGTATAAAGAGCTGAAATTCGCCTGAGCTTGACCTACGCACTCAAAAATCCACACGTATAGTGATTTGCAGAGGTGGCACTATATAATTACATTACTGTCATGACGTTATACTAATGGCCGCAACTTTGTAACGTAACAAAAATAATTTCAGGAAGTAATTTAAAGAAGAAAAAAAGAAATACCGTTGCTTTTTAAATTCCTTTTTGTACCAAATAAAACAATCCAAATTCCCCCCAAAAAAAGGAAAAAAAGAACTAGAGTCTTGTTTTTTTTTTATATATATAAATTTACGAGTCGTGGTTTGTTTGTGTCTCAATCGTTAGAAAACAGTGGCTTCACGATTTTCTTAAAAAGCGCGCATGTGTGGGGCACGCAAGCCGCGGTCATACGTATGTATATACTAGGGGTGTCGCGAACCGGCCTAGTTTCAAGTTCGACCAGGTTCGACTTTTTCGAACTTCATGTGAAAAGTTCGACAAAGGTTCGACTCAGGTTCTACTGCTATGCGCATGCGCAACAGGCTGGCCAGTTGGCTTCGGATTTGATGGTGATGGCTAAGGGTTGAATTAAGGGCACCGCTGATTGGTTATTTCAGTCAATACAGCACAAAAAAATTAAGTTATTAACTTCTTCAGTGATTAGAATTGGTTCTTTTAATTGCAACTGTTCATAAAATAAAATAACCCTTTGCATAAAAAACTTTCTCCAAACCTAGACATGATTATGGCAAAGGTCTGCCACACTGCCCACAAGTCGAACTGGTCGAGTCTGGTAACAAGCTTCGAAGGTTCGTCGAACCGGTTCGACCCAGTCGAACCCCGAAAGTTCGACCTAAAAATCCAGTCCGACAAAAGTTCGCGACACCCCTAGTATATACTGCTAATACATCGTATACAAAAGACAGCCTGCACACACTGTCTGAGGCGTGTTTTCCGGATGGATTCGATGGACGTATGTTGGACGGATGTTAATGGCTATATACCCTTTGTAACGGGCGATAGCTTGCGCCACCTAGCCTTGTATGATGATCCTGTGACATTGGTCACGCAAAAAACTATGTACAGACATGTTCAGAGCATATACATATACGTAACGAAGCAAAACGCAGGCTTCGAACGTGCTTGAGGTGTACCAGGGAACACGGTCCGTCTTTCATGCGACGTATGATCGAGCATTGTGGATGCGGCTTCGCGCATCCTGTCTCAATTGTCTAAAGAAGAAAAGAAAAAAAAAGGGGGGGGAGAGGATAAAATGAGGTTTTCTGTCTCGCTGTCAGTCTTTAACAATCAGCTCGAATGATCATTACGCAAGTGTTTGCACGGGAAAAATCGCCCTGATTGTCGGTGATATGTCAATTGTACAGTACCTATAATAATGATGAATTCCAGGTTTTACGTAAGCCGTTTTACGAGAGACTACTATATGGCTAAACCTTCAATTCTGTTTTATTTTTTATTTATTTTTGCTTTACGTTATGTTGCATAGCGCATGCTTGTTAACGTATTTCTATGCCTTCTCTTTCCCGAATAAAGATATAGAATTAAAGTAACGATTCAGGCGATTTGGTTCATGACTAGTTAAGCTAAATACAGCGCACGGAAAGACCGAGATGGAGAGCAGAGAGCGCTGAACTAAAAACTAAACATTAGGGCCGTTTTTTTAATTTTTTTAAATAGAAGTTTAGTTGCTATTGCGCTCGTCCTCCTTTTTTCCCTCCGTCTTCGTTCTTTTCCCGTGCACTGTGTTTACCTATATCCTCCTATATACTGACAAAGCCTGGCAGATCGCCATGAGACGCGGCCGCCGAGAGTGAAAAGGTAGAGCGGCAGACAACGGATTGGGGGAGGGGGGGCGAGTCAAGTAACGGGCGCCCCGCTGCGGCGAGACGCCGAAACACACTTCTCCCGAGCGATGGAATGTCCGCTCGTGCTCCTCGCGTTCCATCGCGCGTCCTCGCCGCTGCAAAAGCTGTTCGCTCCCTATCAGCTTCCCCGAGAAATGCTCTGTGCTACCAGATCCTCGCGCTCCAAATCTGCGACCGGGAGCTCTATGGCTCCGTCGTCGAACTGCCAGGCTTTCTGAGTATAGAGGAGGCTATGGTTTAGCTTAACTAAAGGTGATGTCTCGTCAATATGGACATTCCGATACCATTTTCCGAGACGAACTTGGTGACATTTTTGTCTCGCTATTATGGACAACTCACATGTATAAACGATTTTTTAGGGGGAGAAGGAGGCTGGGAGGGAGGGGGCGGGGGTGTCCATAGTACTAACGAGGCATAAGTGTAGTTGAAAATTAGCTCTTATCCTGCATACACCCTTCTCCTTGTCCTATTTACGCTATCTTATTTGTATAGGAAAAAGACGAGCAATTGATGCCCCGAATTCAATGGCCGCTCACACGACAAAGAATGAGTGCGTTGCAAGGATTCTCATATACTTCCAATCAGGTTCCGGCCTAGCCCGGGTAGACACACCACATTGCTGGTTCACGAGGAGCCGATGTGTTGAACGGTTTCCCCTACTGACAGATCGGACGTTTCATTGACGGTCTGGTCATTTTACCCTTGGATTGCGGAGATTCCCGTCGCAGCGCACTGGCCCGGTACCATCGCTAGGCGCGTGTTTGCCTCCGTCCGTAAGTCGAAGTGACCACGTGCACAGCCGGCCATCCCACAGCCCGCCGGGTCTCGGAAAGCGTATATGCTCGAGTGACATCGGTTCTAATCGGCAACAAGTTGTTAAAAGCGTATGTAGCACTCAATAATTCCATTCATATCGTTAAGTACTGTAATCGCTTAATAACATGAAACTCGTTTGCTTTGCGCGGGCAAAAATATTCGAATGCCACCATTATTTTCTGCCTGTCAGGGGTGAGGTCCCAGTTTATTTGAACCCTTGAAACCCCGAATAATCCAGCCATGAATATATCAAACATACGCAGAAGACCACACATGGGCGTAGTTATGCTTGAAAACCACAACACCTAATTTGAATTGGTATTGGTGTGCCGTGCCGCTTCACTGCAGTGATAAATGGACGCTTAAAAAACAAATACTGACATATATGCATTTATTTACGCATCAAGTGAAGACTATACATCCGAATGTATTCATTCATTCTAAACTAACGATAACGAACAGAATGACCGTAAGCAACTGTAGAACGCTGAGTCGGCGCCTTCTCCGCACGGCCTTCATCGCATAGTCTGGTGTTAAACGGATCCTAGTTTCGCCTTCATCGAAGCACCTGTAGCAGTCGAATTTAAGTTTTTGAGTGCACTTCCCCGAGCACAAAAAATGAATACATAAATAATATTGGGGAGCGCGATAACATCAGTGTTGTGCCAAAAGTCAACAAAAGTATTTAAGATAATATACTAAATACTCATTTGAAAATGTATTTAGAGTAGTATATTAGATTTACTTTTAGTACCAACTATCTTGAGTAGAGTACAAATACTTCGTTAGAGTAATTGAATTACCTTCCAAGATATACTTGGCAAGTATAGTTGCAAGCGGGTAATATAAGAATAAAAAGCTAGAAAGGAGTGCTCTATATTTGTGATGACTTCGCTGAAAATCACATTTTGCCGCGATCTTTATGGCTTACCTGCTGCGATCCAAGTTTACTTCGAAATAATTGAAATAACACTTGCCGAAATATTTTAGGAACAAACGTGACTCGCGTATATCGTAGACATGGCACCTGCCGCGGTTTAGTTTGGCGGCTGCAGGCTCAGCTTCGTGACGCATCCCGCAATAA
The DNA here is from genome assembly GCA_037355805.1 of Ixodes ricinus. Classification (NCBI taxonomy): domain Eukaryota; kingdom Metazoa; phylum Arthropoda; class Arachnida; order Ixodida; family Ixodidae; genus Ixodes; species Ixodes ricinus. The sequence continues at coordinate 27,456 of JAZHYW010031532.1, forward strand.
GTTCGTAATATGCCTCGCCGTGATTCGGGGGGGACTTGACACGCAGTCCGGCATTGCATATCCCTAAAGCCGGGGTCAAAAGACAGTCTGCATAGAGATTCGAAGGCGAGTCACCGCGAGATCCGTACTTCGAATGCCGCATGGCAAATGAGTTCAAGGAGAAAACTTGGCACGCGGCATTCGAACCACGGACCTTGCGATGACTCGTGTTTGCAGGCTGTACTTTGTTATCATGTATGAGCGGTGTGAACCCCGGCTTAAGAACCAAACTAGAAGATCATCAGGTAGCCAGACTTGTGGATGAATACGCGAGTGAACGACACACGTGCACGCTCAAGAGAAACATCGACTCGGGGACAGCAGCACCTGTCGCTAATCAACAACCAAGAGCGAGTATATACTGCGTTCCCCCAGTCAAAATTAAGCAAAGCACCTGTACCTTCGCAGGAGAGTGTTCACGAAACCGCTTCTAAACCTGCTTCTCCTGCCCCCACTGCACCAGAAGGATTCGTTTTCACCTCAAGACCCGTAGTAAAAAAAAAAAAAAGCAGTCCGGCTCCCCGCGGAGCGTTACTAATTTCCCCCTTTATGAAAACAACTAAGATATATGTACTTCCCTTTTAGATTAGACAGGTGTTGTCTTATCAACACGTACACGCTTCAAACGCCGAAAGCATCGCTTCTTCCCCCGACAACCAAATCTTAGAAGAACTACTTCGCGCTGCGCATAAACAATGCGCAAAACGTCCTTTGCTTGAGGTAGAAACGAGTTATTGATTCCTTGGCCGAGGAGTGCCTGCGACCGCATGAAAACGTATTTGCGCATTTTGATACCTCCTGAACAGCTATTCTGAAAATGGCTCATTGTGATCGGACCGAGCATTGGCGTCACGATCCTGCCCTGGCAGACCCACTCTAGCTTCAGACAAAATGTGGGGTCGGAGTGTAAAATCCGGATGACGTTACCAGCAGTTTGCTCGCTCCAAGCGAGGCGTGCCGTTCAAAGACAACTATAGAACAAACAATAAGTGGACAAAAGGATTCATAGAGGCGGGCGTACTTGGGGCTATCCATTTCGTCTTTTGTTGGCATTTGGAGACTGCGTTTTGCTCGTGCCTTGTTTCCTGTTCTGTGTTCGGTCGCTTGGCTCCAAGTTGGCAATCGGTTCAGCTTGCCCCTGGAGTTAGACGATCCCTAGTTCCGTAAATTGTTCCGGCGACAATTTTGTTTGTTTTCAAAATTTTCAAGGTTGCAAAAGGTATTTGAGATATACTGAGTACAAGATAGTGAGAAAGGTAATTAAGATAGAGTAGCAAATACTCTAGACGAAATGTATTTGCAAGATGTCAAAAATATTACCAAAAGTATTTGAAATACAGTATCCTGAGTTGAGTATAGGTACAAGTATGGATAACATTGGCACCATGCATGCTGGAGTTAGCAAAAGAGCGAAAATTGCCCCTTTTGCTTAACAGCCTCGTTTTTGAAATGCGGGTGTTGGCAGTAAGTCAAGCTGAACTCAGAGTAAACACTTTTTAGTGCTTTGTTCTGAACGTCGGTAGAAGCAGCCCTATTACCTTACTGGAGTCACTCTGCAGGGTTCCAGATAATTAGGAAAAATCACCGACAACATTTTTTTGTTTTTCGTAGTGAAATTATTTAGAGCAAACTTATGAGTCAGGAGAGACAAACTCAAGCTTCAGATTCGCTTTGACGGTCAAAAAGAATGGAAGCAAAATGTGATAAAAATTCACCTTGAAAAAAAAATCTCAAAAGACCACTTGCGTAGCGCGCGCAACGAATTATGTTAACACCCTGTACGCTCTTAACTTGTCCCAGAGGCCTCTACCGCGTGACACGAGAGAGAGAGAGAGAGAGAGAGAGACGGTAGCGCAGTTTGGCACGTGCAGTTGAGCATGTTACCTCGTCCGTCTCCATGGACCGTCGTCTGCCACTACCTGTTCTATACAGCCAGTTCCCAGCATACCTCTCCATGCCACGGAAAGCGCTACACGCTTTGCAAAAAGAAAATACATTCAAATGATGAAGAAAAAAAAGACATCCCACTCTTTACTTTTATTCGCCCGCACTTCTACAACACAGCGTTTCGATTCTGATTTTATATATATATACGTATAGTTTTTTTGTTTTATAGTGGCATGCGTTTAAACACTTTAATAATGTTAAATTTTTCTTAGGACGCAATCGCGTTAGAACGCTTTTTGTTTTGTAGATGATTACTCCGAGATGGCCAGAAATTTCGCCCCTAGCTGCAAGGTGGGTGCTGCAAGGTCCTGTTTTATGCAGAGCAACAGGAGTGGGGCGTATACGTGTGGGCTTTCGTAGTGCACCGAGGGACCCACGGGCACCTTCAAGGCGCCAGAGAATTTCGGATCTCCTAGGAGAGTCCTTTAAATTAGAATCTATGCTTTGGTACTAGGACAAGGGTCTGCAAACCCCTGCCTGCGCCTACAGAGTCACTCCGGCTGGCCCGCGGCCCTCATGTTACAAAAACCAAAATAAACGCGCGTAAAAAAAAAAAAAAATTGCGTTGCGACGCGCAATAAATGCGCAAACGAAGATATCAGAAACAATGAGAAAAACTGCATCGAAGGGCGGGATCTCTCGCCGTAATATTTATTGTACATTGTCATCCCCAGCATTACTATTCGTAGTTCCCTGCTTCATGTATCTGTAACTATGATAAAAATTCTTGGCATTCTCATGAATATCGAGTTTTGTGTCCTGTGTCATAACTCATAAGTCTTGCATATTGTCATCAGCAGATCTACCATTCGCGGAAGTCTTCTTCCCTGTGTGAAAATGGCAAATATGAACTTTGATTCATGCCTGGTAAATTCTCTGAGCCAACACTTTTTTTTCTTTTGTGATGTCAATATGTTTATTTTATTGCAGTCGTGGATTTGAGATGAACAGCAGCCATAGAGTAATATGGTGTAGCGTAAAGAGTCGCCACTCCCATAGTCCCCAGTGACTCACTCGACTGTCAGGGCACCTAGCGGCTGTTGTGAAGTAGGTCTCGGCTTCCCTTTTAGGCGCTTCCGTTCGCTACATGCATGGCTAGAGACATAAAAGGCTGCTATAGGAACGGGTGGATAACTACTATCAGTAATTCCACTCGTATTAGGGGTAGCTTGCGTCCACCCAGCATACAGGGAACCGTGTACAATATGCATGCATTATACATGATAAAAAACCGCTTCGCACGACCAAAAAAAAATAAAGAGAGGGAAAAACCGAGCAAGAGAATTGAGTAATGCACAAATATTTATTCTGGCCACAAAGACAACCGTAACAAAAAAAGCGGTTCTGCAGGCGCTCGTAGAACCGTATATACTCCATTTCACCGTAAGTGCGAGCGAATTGCGAGGTGCAAATTTAAGGCCGATTCACATGGTGGGGTTTCACTCGCGATTTCGCAAGTGCGGGGGTAAGCAACGCAACTTCTACAACGTTTTTTTCTCTTTTTTTTTCTGCACGAGCGACGTCGCAATTGCGGAATCGCAAGTAAAATCGTACCATGCGAATCAGGCTTCGTTGCGATTTTGCAGTTGCGACATTGCTCGTGCGAAAAAAAGAAGAAAAGCTGAGGGGCAAAGGCGGTCTTATAAGTCAATTTTTTTTTTTTTTGGGGGGGGGGGGGGGAGGGGGCAGTTTGCAGGAAGACGCTATGACTGGCGAAACGTTGCCCAGGTCTGTTTTTGTTTACCTAATATTTGTGATGTCATCAAGAAACTAATCATTTCTCCCTAAAAAAAAGCTGGTGTATGCCGATTTTTCGTTAAGAAAAAGTCTGGGGGGGGTCTTAAATAAACGGAGAAAGAGCGGTAGTCCCCCCCCCCCTTTTTTTGTATCAGCCCATGCCTGGGGAAAACTGCTGTGCCCGACGTCGCAGCTGCGAATTAGCAAGCGAAATTGCACCCTGTGAATCGGGCTTCAATGAGCCTGCAATGCACGCACACTCGTAAAGTGAAAGCGTCGTTTAAGACAACGTGCGCGATCGTGTTTGTAGCGTCAGCTCGCTCCAACTTATGGGAAAGAGAAAAACCTTTTCAGCGACGGAGCAGACCCTCAAGATACTCTTGAAACACTCTCCACGTGGTTGCGCTTAAACCGTCTCACCTTTGCCTCAGAGAAAGTACGAGAAATCCACACGACGACAGCAACAGCACGCCGCATCCGCCCCCGCCAGCTTGGCTGCCGTACGGCGGCTGCCAAGTCGCGCGTGCTGCCAAAGCCCCAGTCGTTGTCACATTTTTGAAGACGTTCGAAGCTATACTAATAATTTTAGAAACATGTAAATTAAAGTTGAACTATTTCTTTATGGCACACGTATGACGGGCGTATATATTAGGCAGCACTGAGCAACCGACGCCACCGACGCTACGAGGTAATGGAAACAATCATGCCACGTCAAAAACGCAGGTCATTCGGCCTTTTCTGTTTGTGATTGGCTCGGCGATGATAGAACATGTACAGGGACATGACGACCAACACCATGATGGTGCGCTTTTGACGCTGTCTCCGATTGGTCCCATCAGCTCGCAGCGTCGACTGCGTAGGCCGACGTATACTACCTCGGTTTTCTGCAGGGAAGATCATCATCTTCTCACTGCTCCCCTCGCCTAAGCTGCGAGGGGAGCCAAGTTGGGGCGAGGTAAAAAGTGGAGAGGATATAACGTGGTGGGGGCGGTCAAAAGTGGAAAGTGCGAAGTGTACGTCGGCCTTTAAAGGGCCCATGAAAGGAAAAAAAAATTAAACAGTCTGGTCGGGACACGTGTGTCAAAAAATTAATTTTACGCGGGCGGAAAAAAACAATATTTTTAGCAATATTGATGGCGCGAGATTTATTTTAAATTCTGCGCGCAAAGTCCATGACGTCACAGAATAGTCATACACTCTTTCCACCTCAACGAGATGGTCATATACTCTCTCCACCTCAACGTAATGGCCAAGCCGATCCACCTCTCCTCCACGCGCCCGAAATGCCGACAGGGAAGACAAGTGGAAAGGAGGTGACTACCGACCAAATCGCGTCTCGCGCATTCCGTATTGATCTAAACTTTTTTTTTGTATTTTTCGCGTAAAATTAATTTTTTGTCACGCGTGTCCCAATCAGACTGTTTAATAAAAAACTAGTTTTTTTTCTTTTTAGGTGTTTTTTTTTAATCTTAACAGCTGGGCCGTGGTAAGGCTGCAGTAGCCTCTTTACCCATCCCTATATTACTCTATGGTTCAGCAGCCGAGGGACTCACACAGGCAATGCGGACAGCAAGTCGTCTGCTTCCTGCGCAGGAGTTGTGGTGACGTCAGAACAACGCCGAGCTCTCATTGGCTGATTGAAAAAAAAAACAGTGGGTAGACCTCAGGGCACCTAGCTTTGAGGTCTACCCACTATATCCTTTCAATCAAAGCCAATCAGTATTCGGCGTCGTCCTGACGTCACTGTAGACGACTTGCTCTCCTCATAGGGAGTTCTAGTGGACCTTTTCGATACGTATGTTAACAATACCCGATAACGATGCGATGCTTGCGCAAATGTGTCGGCGGACTATCGGGTATTGTAATCGGAGTCATCGGAGACCCATTTCAACAAATCTGGCAACAGCGAAAATCCGCCGAACGAGTCCAACAACATCGGGCGGCCGACGCCATGGTGAAGGACTCCGTTGCGGCTGGTACAGTTGTTTACCACTGTGGCGTTCTTGCGTTTCCTCGATCCCTTCGCCTCTGTATGGCTGCGGGTAGCGCTTTCCATATCACGGGTTGAGTAAACGACATTTCCCAACTCTACAAGAGCCGATCGGAGTCAGAGCGCTCCTTCGACAGAAGCTACAACTTACTCGTTTTGGGGCGATCCATCTTTTGTAGTTCTCCGGGTTTTTTGGGACCCTGTGGAATGAAATCTGCAAATACAAAATTAAGTGTTATTTAACTGCAAGTACCACTCTGGCTGAGCTGGGCGATTTGAGCGGGATCAGGCGACTTTTGCGTTTCGATGCCTTGCATCATTTTAAGAGCCGGAAATCCGCTCCCACTCTCCCCGGCCCTCCCAAATTTCTCCACTGCACATTTCTTCTTCGCGTTCAAATACGTAGACCCACACGAGCCATCGTTAGTACATGGCCGTCACGGGTTTCATGTACGACAACATCGTGTACAATAAATAATCCAAAAACAAGTAAAACCTCTCTACAGGGTGTTTAAAAATTTAAGTTTGAATCTAAAGTTTTGAATCTAAAAATCGCCTGCCAAAATCAGAGACTCGACATATCAAGTAGAAACTTACCTCGAATAAGTATTTTACTGGTCGCATTTAGGCATTAAAATTTTAAGTCCCAGTTTCAAATACAAAGAAAAAGCCTGTGCTTTTAAATGGGTCAGTTTTTTATATTTTCTTTTATCATACTTGAAGTAGAGACTTGAAATTTTAATGTGTCAGTGGTACCAGTAAAGTACGCATTCGAGGTAAGTTGTGTAAGTGGGACTAGTAAAATACGTATTCGAGGTAAGTTTGAAGCTGATATGTTGAGCCGCTTATTCTTGAGTGACTCAAAATAAAGCTACAAGCTACAATTAATGGCCCGTAAAAAATCAGCGACTGAGCGGATAAAGTTAATACTTGCCTCGAATGCGTATTTTACTTCTCATTTACACAATAAAAATTCAAGTCCCTACTTCAAGTACTAATAAAAAAAATCAAAGATTAAAAAAAACAGACTCTTTAGGGACTTTTTTTTTGTACGTGGAATTAATTTTTAAAATTTCAATGCGCACATTTAACCTTTGAAAGACGCATTCAATGTAAGTTTCTACCTGGTACGCCGAGTGCCTGATTTTTGCGGGAAATTTTAGAGTTGAAATTAACTTTATATTGAAACACCCTGCAGTCGTAGCTAGAAGGTTTGTTGTGAAGCAGAAGCTGCAAGCGCGTCCATGTTGCTTTGCATAAAGCATGCGCTGCACAGGTGTGTATGCGCTACAGGCAAAGCCCCTACGCACAGCTGCTTTTGAGTGTGTTTGACTGCGTTGCGTCGAAAAACGAAAGCCGAGAACCGGCACATATAATAATAATAATAATCTTTATTTTTCGGGTGCCCTAAAACGGCCGAGCGGCCTTCTCTTAGGTACACCAACTCGTACAATAGAAACTCTTAAACAATAATCCTACTCATTAAAAAAAAATAGATATGCATATACACTGACGCGCTATGAAGTGACCAAAAGTTCGATCCAACTGACAGCGAAATGTAGGCAGGGGTGTGGTGATGTCAACTTGAGGTGGCACAATGCTGTTATATAATGTCTGTAAACGAGAAAGAGGTGACACACGGCATGGTGAACAAATATCAAAACAGGTGAACTGTCTCGTCGCGCGGAAAGGAACATGGAAATTGATTTTACTAATAAGCCATGAAGAATCAATGGCACCATTAATGATCTTATGCAGGAATACCAAGTCAAGGACTGTTCTTCTGTGTGATAAAAGCTTCAGCGAAAATCTATTTAGTAAGCATTCATAGTCATAATACACGCGTCGTCCAATCCATCTATCATAAACAATTCGAACAAATCTTTTTTGCACACGTTCTATGATCAAAGCCTGTGTTACAGATATTGAATTCCAAATCACAGAAGCAAACTCAAGCCTTGAAACCACTAAGGAATGAAAAAGATGTATTGAACAATGGGGCTTTTAAAATGCTTTGTCAAACGCGATATAACTCCTAAAACTTTCATTGCAGAGCTGACAACAAAAGAGACATGATTTTTAAAAGTTAATCCGCAGTCAATGAACACACCAAGATCCCTTACAATTGACACTCGTTCAATCGGATTTCCCTCAAGATGATAAGTGTTATTTATGATCGCACGGCGTCTGCACAAAGACATCACTTTTGTTTTTAAAGGATTAAGAAATAACTGATTTTGTTTACACCACTGTGCTATATTAGACACATCATGTTGTATCAGATCACAATCTAAAGAACAGTGAACACTCTTGAACAACTTGATGTCGTCAGCAAATAAAAGCAGTTCAACGTTCTTTACACATGACGCTATATCATTTATAAAAATTGAAAACAGTAGAGGACCCAAAATTGATCCCTGGGTATACGCCTGATATTGAAAAAAACTCTTTGGAATAACTGTCAGCGACCAGAACACTATTAGATCGAAAAGAGCAAATAACTCCTAAAACCAGTTACACAATTCTGGACAGACACCATACAGATGTAACTTGGACAAAAGCAACACGTGACTCATTTTATCAAAGGCTTTTGACAAATCAAAGTATATTGCATCTACTTGTTCTCTATTTAAAACAAACGGCACACAGTAATCTAAAAAGGTACACAAATTTGTTTCCACCGACATACCTTTTAAAAAACCGTGCTGCAAGGGCGTTAATTTTTGACGGAAATAGAAAGTCATCCTGCTATGCACAACAATCTCAAAAACCTTGGAAAAACCACAAAGCAGGGAAACTGGACGGTAGTTCGCAACTATAGATGCGTCACCGCCTTTTAAGATAGGAAAAACAACTGCTTTTTTTCCAGAGCGAAGGGAAAACGCCTGAACTGAGTGACATATTAAAAATGTGCCCCTATGAAGCGTCGAATTCAATTGAAGGAATAGCTTGGCACGCAACATAAGGAGCAGGGATGTCCTGGTTTCTCGCAGCCGCAACGCAGTCAAACGCACTCAAACGCTCTCGAGCGCAACTATACGTAGGGGCATTAATGCGTTAGATCGTGTGGCTTCGTGCGTACCTAACACATAATTTACACGCGCAAGTTGGAAGCACCGCGAGCTCGCGCAAACGTGAAGCTACGCCCTCGCGAAACTGTCATGTCCACAAGCGGTATACTACGAGCAACATGACATCTTGACGCTTTGATTTCTTGAAATAAGTAGCTAAAACTTAAAGATTCTGCCCCCAAAAGCAACAAAGTGAGATTAAAAACACCCGACTCAAACGTCCAAGGAGCGTTGGGTGGGAACGGCTCGTGTTCCGTTCTTGCACTTGAGCAGGCACACGTCCGCGCGGTTAAGCCGCTGAATATTCCCACCGGACCGACGCCCGTCAACCGATAACGAGTACATTTACGAATACGTACCCACTCCGCTTAGAGGGGTATACGCCACGGTACTGTACGTTAGCATCGTGGGCAATGGAACTGACGTGGCACGCGGTCACGTCTACGGCATATGCAGCGTATGCAACGACGCCCCACTACCCTGCAGCATGGCGGCTGGTTGCCGTTGCGTACGACAGATGGCGCTTTTTTCTCTCTGTTCGTGTTCTATCACCGCTAAGGCCCAGTGACTTTCGCTTTTAGTATATATGTTCTTGCCCTCGATTGCTAATGAAGTATAAAACTAAAGTTAAAGTTTCTTGATAAGAGAGTGCACCTTCGTGCTTCCTAGTAAAGTCCCTAGAGAAGAGCTTCCTACAAGTAGCGACATTCTTTGAAGCGCCGATACGTGACGGTGCAGGCTTTAGGAAGCGAATGGCGGCGCGCAGCTGACGTTTGGACCGGATGCCGTCATTTTGCTCCATCGGAATGTGCTTTGTCATTTGTATTGGTTGTGGTTACTTGCATAAAGGAATTATCAAGGACAGTGGCGTCACAAGGGGGGGGGGGGGGGCGGGGGGGGGGGCGGACCGCCCCGGGTGCAGCGCTCAGGGGGGTGTCACAGCGGGCCACGAGAGGGGGGGGGGGGAGTCGCGGCGGGCCACACGAGAGCGGGGGAGGGGCGGGGAGGGGGGGGGGGTGTCACGGCGGTCTACCGCCCCGGGTGCCGCTGACCCTCGTGACGCCACTGATCAAAGGACTTTACTTCCTACAAATAACGTCCTTCTCTGAAGCGCCAACTGTCTGACGATACAGGTTTTAGGAAGCGAATGGGGGCGCACAGCACAAGAATGAACTGAAAGACTTCATTTGTTCCAGCGGAATGAGCCTCGGCATGCGTGTTGGTCGTCGTTACTTCCAAAAGAAAGTATCAAGGGACTTTCACCTAGAACCCTTCTGCAGACCCTTCTGAAGTGGCCCGTCCTGCCCCAAAACCACTCCGATTACTTTTATTTTCGGGCGCATTCGGCACGGAGCCCGAGCTTCGCTTTGTCCTTCTGGCCGCTGCAGTCCCGATAAAGAAGGTCAAGGCCTGAGATAACGAGGCTTGAGACGCAAACGAAGCGAACGTCGTCTGCGGCCTAATCTCTGGCACAATCAGCCGTGAGGCGGACGCGCCTAGACAGGGTGAAAATGGCCGCACTTCGTATCTATTCACGATTGGCCAATATAAGGCTCATCGGTCCACGATAAGAAGCGAAGCGTCCACTTAAAGGCTGCGTGCACTTGCGCTCCGGGACGTGGAGCTCCAAGCCTGGATAGGGGAAAATTTGGACAGCGAAGATTTCAAGGCAAAGGATTTCGGACCGACTCATATAAAACGTCGTTCCACTTCCTTCCCTTTTATCTTCTCCTCTCGAATAAGAAAGAAATTATTGCAAAAATAAGGGAATAATGCGAACTTTCTCAGACCCGGAAGCAGAAGGTGACGATTATCAGACAACAGGACTAGAAAAATAGACTCCTAATACGTTCACTGGTCGCTTAGAGAGCTCACGTTGAGCAGGATCTCATGGGCGGCTTGCTAGAACAGCGTTTCAGCTGACAGGGTGAAAAAAATCACTGTAAAGGCTGGGGCGTAAAAAAATTGGGGTTGTGGGGATATTTATACAGCGTGTAGTTGGTCAGCCATTTGAAGTTGCGACGAGTCACTCGCTGTAGATGAGCAATTTAGCCAGTCGAGCGTCTTGAGACGGGGTTTGAGTCCCGCTCGGCTCGTGCGCTGGCTTTGGCAGTGTTTTCTTTCCCCTAGTCTCACCTCAGAGGCTCAGACGCTGTTTCTGGCAAGCCGGCCATGGAATCGTAAGTTATTTCGTAACATCCGGTAACATCGAATATCAGAAAGCTAAAAAAGAAAAAAAGAACAACCATTGTTCTCTTTTCAAAATTTCACAGCAAACACACGCTTTTGGCTCTTGACCACATTCTAGATATTTTATGCCACACTAAGCGATGCCTTGAAAGAATATTCGCTAAATGCTGGTCAATAGGGGTCCCTGACGTTCATAACCTACAAATCGCTCGTTATTTCTCTCGGTGGATAATACTATCACCGGAATATATATATATATATATATATATATATATATATATATATATATATATATATATATATATATATATATATATATATATATAAAATGGGTTGTGGGGATATTTATACAGCGTGTATTTGGTCAGCCATTTTAAAGTTGCGACGAGTCACTCGCTGTAGATGAGCAATTTAGCCAGTGCGGTACAACCGCTAGCCTGGGGTCTTTAACGTGCACCACGCAGTAGTGATACACGACCGCAGGCCGGTACGATGCTCATCCAGATCGAAACAGGCAGGGGTGGGGCTCGAACCCAGGATCCCTGAGTTCTGCCGCAGAGTTGCTCGCTGCTCAGTTTCTATATATATATATATATAGAAACTGAGCAGCGATAACTTGCGGCAGGAACGAGCGACCACGTAACCCGCTACGTGTCCGGTGTATGACCTTCGAAACAAAAACCCTCGAAAGCCACGGATGAGACCACCCAGATATTGGGACTGATTTAGTTATTTAGCTTTGCTTTGGGAAGATCGCCGACATTCCCATGCTTACTGTTGCATGGTTGTTTTGTTTATCTCTTTCTCTCGCTCGCGCGCTCGCGTTTTTAAATATCTTTGCTAAAACAAACTTCAGTGATCAATTTACACGCTTCCGTGCTTCGAAGACTGAACTTGAAATAACCTATAGACTTGGGAGCTAAATACCCAACATTTATTGCATTCACTCGTATTAGACAACACACCGATATCATCTTCAAAAAAGTTACTGATACGCGGACGAACCAACACCGTCTAGAATAAGGAAGATTCTCCGAACGCCCCCCACTCTTCCTTCCATGAAACGTCATTGCAGTCGGATGACGCCAAACTCAGCAGTTGAACCCGAGCCCGACGCCGACCGTCCTTCGACGCGTTGATTGGTCACGAGTCTCAGCCGAACACTGACGCAGCACTCGTATCCAATCGGTGTCCTCGCTCGATCACACTGGGATGACATAACAATTTATGATACATTTCTAGGCAATTGTGCGCTAGAATCGTTCCAGCATCCCAAACGGTTAGCGATACTCCGAGTTTCCGGACGCCATTCGTCTACGTTCACGGCGCTCTTCATCAGATATGTGTTTAACGCGTACCACGTGTACAGACTGGATAGCTACTCCTAGAATGAAGCGATACTACCGCTAATCGGGCTGATAAACCTGGAGATCTTCCAGAGCCTTCCATACTCGCGAGCTCCTTTCCGTCGGTGAGCACTGGTGGTCGAGCTCCTCCTCGCCCACCCTTTGGTCACACGACCTCTCCGTTAGCCAACCAGCGCCAAGCACCTCACTCCTCCTCTCCCACCCGTCAACCAATCAATGTCGAGCCTCGCGGCCACGCCTTTATCTGGGCTTCACGAAATGCCAAACACCTAACCAAAGAACGTTTCACTTTAAAATTCTAGTGCACAGGCTTCGGTTACTCTAGA
>JAZHYW010031533.1:0-160721 GCA_037355805.1 Ixodes ricinus
GACGTCATTGACGGATATTTTGGCTGCCCAAGGCTAGGGAGGCGGGGCTTCAGCCCTATTTTGAAATTGCTCTTATGGCTCTCCGGCGCGTCGCATCGAAACATAATTGTGATATCTGTTATTCTAACGGCCAAGTGAACACAATTCAAGTGTTTTTTCTCAAATGCAGAACCGCCCCATCTTCCCTTTAAAAGCATGCTTCAAAGGCTCCAGTAGTGCGCGGTACGCGGTAATGTTTTAAAGGCCCTATTGCTATGAAACTACCATACCGATGTGGTCGTGTCAACGGCGTGTAAGCCTGATCTCCGAAAATGGCACATGCATAGGTCGCTTTGTCAGAGTACTCATCAGAACTCTGACAAACGACGAGACGATGCTTCGATGCATCGTTTCGTCATTCACTTAATCTTTTTTTTTTTTTTTTGCACAGTGGCATTGAGCATGATCGAGTGTATTTGAAATACGACACACACGCATTAAATCGCCGTAAAGTCTCTTACAAGCGCCCGCCCCCAAAAATCACACATCCCGTTTTTTTTTTTTTAATTTTATTTATTGAGTGATTTGCGGTATCGGTACGCGACAAGCGTGCTCGCCGCGGGTTCCCTCGTGCTTATCGCACCGTGACACGCGAATCTGCAGCATCCGTACTATGCGGGGTATCCCTTCCCATGACATGCAAATTCCCAATTCGTTCCCGCATTTTTTTTTTTTTTTGTGATTTTTGCGCGCGATATTGGTTTCCGTGACACCCGAGTTTGAGGGGGCCGGGTTCTTGCGTCTATATCGCACTGTGAAGCGCGAATGCGCTGCGTCCGCGTTCTGCTGCCGTACCCGTGACAGGGGAGTTCCTAGTGAATTCCCACATACTTATTGCACTCGCGAGTTCGCCGTGTCTGCGATATGTATCAGTAATGAAAAGACAGTGAGTGCGCAGGCGAGCTGGTGATAGTTAATCATGATGTTTAAAACCCGAGACTGTGGTGAGGGAAAAGTTGAGAAACTTTGAAGTTGAAGAGTTTCCGTTTCACGTAGCTTGTAGTGCCCCCCCCCCCGCACACACGCACGCACGCATGCACGCACGCACACACACACGCACGCACACGCACACACACACACACACACAATTTACCTTTTCATTTTGGGTGGGCATTCTTTCAGGACCTTATGGTATATAAATGTACATAAGAGCTTGCTGGCATTTGTTCACCTATCATCTAATTTCTGGGGAAAGCAATAACTACTCTATAAAAATAAACATTTGGCATAATATATATTTATTTTTGCGTGTTTGGGGTGCTTTTGCTGAGACTGCTTCCGCGTTCCTCATTCGTGTCGTAAACGTAACATATAAAAGCGATAATTGGTTGCCTCAATCATCTGTAGAGTTTCTTGTAAATGACGTACGTGGCGAATACACCTGCTGGCACCCAAACAGCAAGCCGGCGGGAGGACGAGGAGAACAGTGGGAATGTCCTGCTGAGCGAAGCAAATTCTAAACCGTTGTGCTAGAACGCATCCAAGCAATGCGGAGAGCAAGTCGTCTGCTTCTTGCACAGGAGATGCGGTGACTTCAGAACAACGCCGAGCTCTGATTGGCTTTGATTGAAATGATAGTGGGTAGACCTCAATGCTAGGTGCCTTGAGATATACCCACTATTTTTTTTAATCAGCCAATAAGAGCTCGGCGTTTTGACGTCACGCAACCCCTGTGCAAGAAGCAGACAAACTTGCGCTCCGCATTGACTTAAGGAAAACCTTCTGTTTTATGGTCTTACTTGCTAGTTTTGTCAGTCAATTTTTTTTATTAAACTCCTAATCAAGCTTTCTTGTTTCTATTTAGTCAGTGATGCCTCTTTTAGTAAGGGTTAATTAAGTGCGTATGTATGAGCAGGAATGGTATAGGTGGTATCATGAAGTTTTCAATATTTTGCATTTGTACTTTTATCAGATAGAGTAGATTTGTACTCTGTTGAGTATTGGAATACTTTTGATTTGGGGTACTCTGTTCAGAGTATTGGAATACTTTTGTTTGCTAAACAGGGACTTGAAACATTTGTATTTCCTAATGATGAACTGTAGTCAGTATTGGACTTTATTTCATACCATACTATTGCAGCTTGAAATGGTTTTGTTTTTAACTTATGGAACGTGCGATTTACGTTGTTAAACAGTGAAAATGTCTTGTTTTCATGAGGCTTAAGTTGTTTTTCTTTAGTTGCCTATGCCTACTATTGTAAATCCATGAGAAGAACCAACCCGCTACCACCAGGACAGTTCTCAATGGCAGCCATTCAAATATATTTTTTGCTATGGGCTGGAATATATTTAAGGAAAGGTCATGTTTGGAAATGGTTCTGGAACGTCACATGGAGATGCTTTTTTATTTATATTTCTTTTTGTATTTCGAAAAACACATCTGTGCTTACAGCACCAAGCAGCTCCAAGATTTGCTTATACTGCTACGAAACTCGATTTTTGTTGCTCCTGAGCTGCTCCAAAGCTGAACTTTTACTGCTCCAAAGCTGCTCCAAAGGAGCATCTTTGCTGCTCCCAGACCTGCTCCAAAAGGCTGAAGCCTGCTTCCACCCGTGGGTGGTGCTTGTCTGCGTAGACGCTGAGCCGCAGCATGCCGAGCCTTTCCTTCGTTTTCATCCATGTCAGAAAGAGAATGTGTGGTATGGAACATGGTTATGTACGCATTTGAGCATTTGACCGCAGCACCCTCTCGTCCATAAACGTTGAGCCAATGCATGCAAAGTTTAACGCGATTATATACGCATTTGACCGCAGCGCCCTCTCCTGTATAGACGTTGAGCGGCTACATGCAACGTTTGATCCATGACATCCCCAGCTCTTGAGTTACTACCACATCTCAGAGCCCCCTACTCGTCCTGCAGTCGTGGCCGAGTGGTTAAGGCGGTGAACTGGAAATCTATTGGGGTCT
This sequence comes from Ixodes ricinus, assembly GCA_037355805.1. NCBI lineage: Eukaryota > Metazoa > Arthropoda > Arachnida > Ixodida > Ixodidae > Ixodes > Ixodes ricinus. The sequence goes on from JAZHYW010031533.1 coordinate 2,948, forward strand.
CCCCGAACAGGTTCGAATCCTGTCAACTGCGCAAACATATTTTTCGTCATTTTTTTTAAATCTTTTTCTTCATCTTTTTTTTTTTTTTTCTACACGAGCACGTGAGCAGGTGAGCTCACGAGCATGAGCATTGGACACTGGACGGACGGACGGACATGGCTAGCCCTCAAGGAGCTTCGCCCTAAAACTTACAAAACGATTGCACGTGGAATGACAGAGCACTGTGCTGTCCGTGTTCTGTAATCCTATGTGTAATTCCTTTGTAAATTTTTAAATCATTCATGTTGTTGACGGTTTGAAGTGTTTCGATCTCCTTCCAAATATAGCGTATGTGCCATTGGGCATGCGCGATTGTGCTTCTGTCCGCAGCTCGGAAGTGTACCGCGTTGTCGTCGCTCTGGGCGCCGAAACTTTTAAATCGTTGCTCGCATAATAACCGTAATCTCAGCAGGGGCTCGCATAACATTCAAAAGCTTAAAAGGCTTTTTGATTCATCAGGGCTTCAGTTTGCAGCTTTTCATTTTGCTAATGCTAAGCGAAAACTGACACGTTACGTCCACGGTCCAGATCTCTGTGACCTGCATGGCCGCTTCCCCATAGTGCTCCCGGAGGTTTTTGTGTGTGAGTCCATTTTTACATCAGAAAGAAGCTTAGAATGTAGAGGAAAAGGAAGAGGTATCGTGCCTCCACCGTTTGATAATTATCCTTGCTGTGACACTTGCTAAATGCCAGTTCTCCGTTCTAGATATTGTCTGCCTCTTACAGCTCATTCTCTTTCTCATTTCTCTTTTTGTGCAAAAGATTGCTTAAGAGGTCCCTACCTGGGTGTTTCCACTGTCAGATCATGCAGCACGGCCAAGGCGAGGTCTTCCATTTCCTTAAAAAAATAGATGATATATGTGTCTATACATAAAGAAAAACAGGCTAGAAATTGCAGCTTTATTTGTTTTGTTTTTCAATAGATATAAAAACTTGAAAAGTGCAAATTACCTGAATTTTGAAAGCAAGTTTGAAACCCTATATTTTTGTAACTGTATTTTTCACACGAACAAAACATTTTCCTTACATTAATCTATAGGGGGAGATTACGTGAGTAGAAGCATATTAGTTTTAAGGGAAAAATAATTCAAAAGGGAGGGAGGGAGGGAGGGAGGGAGGGAGGGAGGGAGGGAGGGAGGGAGGGAGGGAGGGAGGGGGGGGGGGGAGGGAGGGGAGGGGAGGGGAGGGAGGGGAGGGAGAGCCGCGAGTCACACTTTAACGCGCAAAGAGCCGCATGCGGCTTGCGAGCCACAGCTTGGCCCGCTCTGTACTCTACTGTGCAATCCACTTATAACAATAATGAGAAAAGCCGAAAATTCAATCGTTATAGCCGAGTAATGTTGTATCTCGACTAGAAGCTGGGCGTTTCTAGTATTGAATCTCGAGAAACGGATCGTTATAAGCAGGACATCTTTATTTCTGGTACCGTTATAAGTGGATTGCACTGTAGGTGGTAACTTACGCCGAGAAATATAACTGTCATCAGAGTCCAACTGCAAGTCTGTGCGCGTGGAACGTTTCGGACAGCATTCGTTTCGCAGCAGCACGGAAGCCGTCCTGCGCATGCACTTGCTTTCCTCCATTCACGAGAGCATCGATCTATGGCGCAACGATCGGCGGTTCCTCTCATGTTGACGCTTAAGCTGCGGGTGTCTGTACACTTTTTTCTGAATGAGGCATTGCCAATGTGCATGATAACCCCCGTATGGCCAGGCTAATCTCGGTGTTTTCTGAGTCGGCGTATTTTATAGTCTGAAAAATATCAGCAAAAGTCTATGATTATCGGCTCAGAATTTATCAATAAACAAAGGTGCAAGAAAACCAGTTATTGAAACGTGCTTAGAGATCATTCCAAGGAGTGATAATACACTGATAATGAAATCAAGGTCCTTTCCAAATTGTCTTGGTATGGCTGAAATATCTTTTAGGGGCGAAGCTCCTTAGGGGCTAGCCATGTCCGCATGTGGCTCCGGCGTCCGGTGCTCGTGGTCCTGCTCGTGAGCTCGCGTGCTCACGTGCTCGTGTAAGGCAAAAAAGAAAGAAAAACAAAAATAAAAAAAAGGATGAAAAAAATAAAATTGTTTGCGCAGTCGACAGGATTCGAACCCGTGCGGGGAGACCCCAATGGATTTTCTAGTCCATCGCCTAACCACTCGGCCACGACTGTGGGACAAGTAGGGGGCTCTGAGATGTGGTAGTAACTCAAGAGCCGGGGACTGTCATGGATGAAACGTTACATGTAGCCGCTCAACGTCTATACAGGAGAGGGCGCTGCGGTCAAATGCGTATATAATTGCGTTAACCTTTGCATGCATTGGCTGAACGTTTATAGGCGAGAGGGCGCTGCGGTCATATGCTCAAATCGCGTATATAACCACGTTCCATACCACACATTTTCTCTCTGACATGGATGAAAACGAACGAAAGGCTTCGCATGCTGCGGCTCAGCGTCTACGCAGACAAGCACCACCAGAGCTTCGCCCCAATCAACATTCACCACGTGGAGATGCGGTCAATATTTTGCTCTTCCTGTTTTCATTTTAGAGGTCAATACTCCTAGATATTTCGGAGCATTTTCTGGTGATAAGGTGAAATGAGGTAAGAATTTAACTTTTCTGAATTCCTGGGTTGCGCACTTTGCAACGAGGACATCTTGTGTGCCTACGTAATTCAACCACTTCTTCCACAAGTGTGTAGACTGGATTTCATGAACTGGGTGCACACAATGCCACTCAACTTGCTTTGCAGACCGGAACCAGGTAACAGAGCTTTCTTCAAGGTAGAGCAGTTGTACAAAAGGGGCTTTCGGTTTCGAAAACTCTACAAACTTTTCCGTCGTCGTTATTTCTGCCCCCGCTGTTGATCTCAAGTTTTGCAAAGTAGCGGTGATTCTGAGATCTTGCGCCTAGTTAGCCTTCTTAGAAATATGACGGTCGGCGCCGCTAATTACAGAACGCGGCAGTCCCATATTGACGACTACTTCTGGTGATGTTCTCTCGTTTTTACGACTTGTTTTGAATAAAATGTTTCCTTCAAGATTCAAGGCTTTGTGCACAATTTTTTGTCGTTTTGTTTGTTTGGAGGGGTTTAGATAATTCGCAAGTCCACTTGGCACTTTTTTTTGCCATCCAACAGACTTTGAATTAATGAGATTCTACTGTAAATCATTTGGATACAAGGATTCTATTACCTTCGAGCATTTCTGTAGCAAATCATAGTGCTGTAGGTTAAAAAGCCGATGTATGCTGTCACATCCCATGGTACCCCCCCATCAGAACCCCCTCCTTTGTCCAAGACGTTCTACAGTCGCCGACCGATTTTTCGGATGCTGATTTTCCGGACACGTCGGGTTATTCGGACGTTTTCGCCGAACCGTCACTTACCCCATAGAGTTAATATATGAAATTGGCCGAAATTTCGATTGCCCTGTAGCTCATTGCTCGATATTTCTGACATACTAATTTGCATGGTTTCCTTAGCTTGCAGCCAGAAAACAGCTGCTGCGATAGCGCCGGAAACTTAGTCGCTGCCATTTTTTTTTTCCTCTAGCTTTGATTTTATGTTTTATGCTAGAAACAAGCTGCATTGAAACTATAGTCAGTTTTCCGGTTTTGCTTGTTCCGCTATAGCCAATGTTACTAGACTACCTCAGTTGTGGAACTCCCGTAGAAGGGGGTCCCCCCCCTCACTCTGTCGTTGGAAGCGCCATCTAGATTTCTGTTTACGAACTGTGTGTTTCATGGAGCATGGTGTAACGCCATCTAGACGCTGTGCTTCGAAACGTATGAATCCCAAAGAATACACTGCAGTTACCTAAGTGGCCGTCGAGCACGTCGAACGACGGTAGGCGGGTTGTGGTGAGTGAGCGAGGGGGTACTGCTCGTGCATGCATCGCGTAGGAGCAGTTCCGTAACTGAGCTAATCTAATAACGTTGGCTATAGCCAACCTGGCCTCCATCTGCCCATTCTTCTGGTTCTTCTCGTGGTCCGTGTTTTTCGAGTGTGACCGCGACAAGAGCGGCCGTCTGCCGTTCTTTTGTTCTTTGAGCTCGAAGGTTTTCTGCCCGATATGGTTAGTATTGAAGCGAGTTAGGTGGACTAAATGTTGTCTTCAAACAGTGCCAAATGGCACAAACTTCAACTTTGCGGTTTGTGCCAACGAAGGCGCCGACAAAGCGCGGCACTGTGATCAACCAGATCAACAAACTAGTGAAAAGTGAACAATATAAAGCGGAAGTTGCACGAGAACTTAATATTGACATCACGCAAGTGGAAAGTTTGCAATATGGAGCGGAATATACGCGGAAATTTGATATTTTGGCTGAAATATATTTTTCTGAATGCTTGATTATACGGACAATTTCGAGGTTCCCTCCAAGTCCGACAAAATCGGTCGGCGGCTGTACATGCGCTGACTTGTAGTTAGTTTTTGATGGCGATTATTTATATTTCTCGGCATAAGTTACCACATATAGTACCTTAGCATACTACACAGACAAATAGAAAATACACAGAAAAGGTGTGACCAAAATCAAAGAAGGTTACTTTTTTTTTTTTTTTTAGAAATTCATGTTTGTTTTTGGGAGTTTTCAGACTGAGTGGTTGCACCCCAGCTGCAATATCATCAGAAGTAAACAAGTCAGTTCAAAAAGGCTGGAGGTCCACCTAAGCGCTTGTTATGAGTTGTGAATGTGGAAGCATCTATGTCATTCTTCCGCTCCCTTGTTGCGTCTGCGGCATATTTTTGTCGACGGCAGAGCGGGTGCTCTCCTTGGCTCTCCTCGTCGCTCTGACCTTGGACGCTTTGTGTTACCGTCTTGCTGACAGCGCGGTCACGCAGCGCCATGGGGTGGCGGTAGTTGAAATTGACGCGCAGCGGCCAATAGGAGCCTCGTTCCTTGACAGGGTGCGCACAGGTCCTTGAAATCCTTGAAAACCCTTGAATTTGAAAGTTGCTTTTCAAGGCCTTGAAAGTGCTGGAATATCTTTGCCGTCCTTGAAAACCCTTGAATTCTTAGCGTTTCGCGGGGCTCGGTTGCGCGACCCGCGTTTTATAGCGGTTGAGCGTGGTCCCGGGAAAATTCGTTGCTTGCTTTCCGCGACACCGGGATCGCGAAGTCAAACCAATCAAACTTCCTGCGCGAAAAAAAAAAAGAAAACGCGCGGCCGCTGCGCTTTTTTATTTTCTTTTCTTTCATCTGGCTTGCTTCGACTTCAGGGTTGGCCAAAAGCCATAAGTGGCCACAATGAGGCTGGAGAGCCTGGAGAGTCTCGACCTCTTCGTAAAAAAGGCATGTTGCACCAGCGTGCTTATTTGCAACGGAAATGCAGTTATATGAATCAAGAGTTAAATTTAGTAGTATTTAATTCTTTCTTTTGCCTTCGTCTTTAGCTGGATTTATTGGCAACCCACTAAAAAAGGCACAGCCCCATGGGCCGAGAATTGTCTGTTGGCCACATTGTGCTTTGTTTATATCTGGTCTGTGCCTACTCCGGATGCTTTGTTCGCTGTTTGTTCCCACGTGTCGCTTATGGTGCGTGTAGTGACCCAGTGATTCGTGCATTCAGATGGCATAGAATAATGCCCGGGAAATGTAAGTTCCAAAGCGCTTGGCTCAGCAACGAGCTTTGGGTTGCGCCAGATACAGCAAACCCTCACTGCGCAAAATGCACACGCTGCAGAAAGACGTTCGACATCACTTCGATGGGCGAATCTGCCCTCAAAAGCCATGCAAAAAGTGCAAAGCACTGCAAAAGTGCAATAAAAATAATGTGTGTGATCTACTGTAGTGTTTTTTTTATTTTTTGAAAGGTCCTTGAAAAGTCCTTGAATTTTTTTCTTGAAAACCTGTACGAACCCTGCTTGAAACTATGACGCTTGCCAGCCAATCGGACCCAAGACGAAATCTATCCGCTTCACTCTGCTCCTGTGGGATTGGGGAAACAACGTGCCGTTTGGCTAGGCTTTTCGCATGGTTTCAAAGCTGGGAGCCGGCTTCGCTTGGAGGAAGGAGTTAAGGTGCCGTTTGGCGCGGCTTCGAAGCTGATGACGTCGGCTCGCTCTATGGGACAGTTAATGCTTTCGCATTAATAAGAAATATACCTGCTAAAAGACCATAAAGTGACAAACAATACAATATCCTATTTCCCTCAAAAGAGTTAAATCTGCCCTTGACAGCGGGGGCAAACCTAACGAACAATCGCATTCCGAGTCAACTTCGGGACTTTGTTTTTATAATTATTTTTCTCTTAAAAGAAATATACTTCCGCTCACATACTCTCCCCACATAGTTTAATGTAAGGAAAATGTTTTGTTCTTGTGAAAAAAGTTACAAACATGGGCATTCAAACTTGCTTTCAAAATTCAAATACAACCTTTTCTAGTCTTTATTTTATATCTATTGAAAAAAAAAAATGAAGCAGTGATTTATACCTTGTTTTTCTTTACGCATAAACGCATACATCATATTTTTTTCAAGAAAATCAAAGACTTTGTTTTGACCGTCCTACATAATCTGACATGGAATCACCCACCTAATTGTTAATGAGGCGCCTGGAAAGGTTGGAGGCAATTACATTATAGTAGGCTTTTCCTGAGTATCAGCCCTTTAACGCCTACAGTGTGCGTAGCGCAAGTTCGTCTGCTTCTTTTGCAGCAGTTGTGGTGACGTCAGAACACCAAGCTCTGATTGGCTCTGATTGGAAGGATAGTGGGCAGACCTCAAGGAAGCTTGCTTTCAGGTCTACCCACCATACTTCAATCAGAGCCAATCAGAGCTCGGCGTTCTGACGTACATCACCGCAATCCCTACAAAAGAAGCAGACAAACTTGTGCTCCGCATAGAAACAAGAAAAAGTAAAATGGCGGCGGATTTTGGTATTGCATCATTGCTTTATGTTTCGGCATTGCCGTTTTTCAGGTGAGAGAAGAAGAAGGTTCGTGCGAGGAATGCGAGAGGCCCCCGACGATACCGGAGGTCGCGGAGGACCGGAACGATGGATTCGAGCTGCACACCGTCGAGAACTGCCTTCAGTGTCACAGCGTCGCACGTGTCGCGGAGCTGCGGCTCTCCCGCACAAACGGCGACGGCCACCCAGGTGCGTCTTGACGGCGGTCGTGCTGCTGAAATGCGTCGGCAGCCGTTGACAGGGCTCCGAAGTTTCAGTTCACAACCTGCATCGATCATATAGGGTGGCTACGGCGGAGCTTACGCCGTAAAGCGAGCCTAGACCTTGGGAAATTTCAAGGTGTAGTTTTCTTCCTGTAAGAAACGAGACCAACAAACTCGCCAAAGTCAACGGCAAACGGGTTCGAAGGTGATTGAGTTAGCAGCGAGTGCAACCTGTTGGGCCAGCTTCCGACGGGTGCGGCGAGCAGACGACAGAGCGCGTTGTCTGCTTGTTGCGCCCGTTGGGAGACGGTGCAGCAAGCAAAAGAATGCATTCCCAGTGCTGCCAAAAACAGTTTCTACTTGGGGAAGGGCTTTATGGCAGCAGAAATTACAATCGACTCAATAATTCAAAGCTCACAGGGGCAAAATTAAACATCAAATAAAAAAATAAAAAAAACGAAAATACTAGTACATAACTGTTTTTTTTTAGTATTTACCGGCAGAAGTTGATTTTTGCTTGCCTCCGCCATGAGGGACGCACAGTATTAACTATGCTTTGGAAATTTGCAATCCTTTCTTAGCGCATCTTCAGCAATTTCTTTGCCAAAGAAAACGCAAAACCGTACTCTTTGGTGCCACAAGCAGTTTCCGCGCAGTGGTGCTCGGCCACTCGTCACGGAAAGTGACGTGATCGTTCCTTGGCCTAACCACTTGCACAATATCACTCTCCGAAAGCTGCTACAGACCGCCGCATGTTCGTTGACATCAATATGTTTGGTTGACAAAACATCTTCTGGGACTGGGTAATGCCTCAAACCGCACGCTGCTGCGCTCGCTTTGTAACTTCTGTGGGAACGATGCCGTGATGCGCACGCCGACAGCCATGCTGGCTTGGCGTGGCTTGGCTTGGCTGCCTGGCGGCTTGTTTGCACTCATTTCCTCTTCTTCCCCACCACGCACACGGTAGGTAAAAGTGACAAAGTGTGCTCAAGTGAGATGTGAGCTTTGTTAGCGTAATCGCAGGGCTTTTTTATGATCCCAGAGTTGCCATACTTCTTGAGCATGTAAAAAAATCCTTAGAATTGACCAGTCCCAGAGGTTACACTTCGAATTACCACATATTTTTTCCCGTAAACTTGTACGTGTAATGGCACGGACTGTGCCCCTGCTTCTAACTAATAGAAAATTCTAATAAAGTGTCTTTGAATTACCGAGAGTCGACTGTACTACTGTGTTAGCTTGCAGGGGAAAGCTACAGCCGGGTGTGAAGAATGGCGCCGCACATCTATGGTCGACTAGTTTTTGGGGGGCTGAACCCTTCCCCCTCCCCTGACTATGCCCCTGGATCCTGCAGAGGAAGACCAGTGCATCTGAGACCAAAGTGGCTAGAGACTTCTAGCATTGATTATTTTTTTGTGGGTACTTCACAGATCTGGAACTGCAATGGTTTGTCACACATGTATCATATGGCAAACCTGTTTTGAGGTGCAAACCATTACGCAGATGCTGACACTACAAATTCAGTAAAAGGCTAAACTGTACCATCGGTCAAGTAGGTTGGATGATGTGCAATGTGTTAGGGACTTTTAGTTTGGATCATTTTTTGTTAGTACTTCACGGACCTCGAAGGAGAATGGTTTATCACACATGTGTCACAAACCGTGCTTTCGAGGTGAAAATCGTTACAGAGATGTTGACATTGCGAAGTTTGTAAAGGGCTGGTCTGTCTTCTTTGGTCGAGCAGGTTGAAGGATGTGCAAATTTTTCTATGTTACTGCCTCATCTTATAGGACCATCTCGTTCATCATTTCTTTTTTTTTTTTCTTTATCCAGCAGGTGTCACCAAGGTGGAGGGCTTCCAGTACCTCGGATCCACCGCCGACCAGAAGACAGATGCCAACTATGTCACCTACTCTAGTCAAGCTAGTGAGTGTTGCACGCTTCGGCCGTTTAAACTTGTAGTTCTGTTAATTCTTTTAATTTTTTTTTTAAAGTAAAGATTGGAGTTGATATTTTGTCGGGAGGCTCGCTAGGTTTACGTTGTTAGAGTGCATGCTCGCAATTCGTTTCCTATGTTGTGGTTCTCCTTAGGGCCACTGCCTTTGGGAGTACCACGTTCGCGGCGGGACGCTCTACCGCGAAGCGGGTTCGTACTCACGTGGCATGCTGCTCGTCGAGCGCAATGAGACACCAGTCACGTTGGTCACGGTGATAATCTCTGTTTATTTACATTACAAAACAAATAACAAAAGACAGCGGCTATCTGCTGGTGAACACCGTCGGTGTGGAGATCGCCCACGGCCGAACGGTCGTTCACAAAGATACAAAGAACGGTGTAAACGCTCACCGGTGCGCCGGACGGTTCCCCGTTGTCGCCGCCGCCGAAATCCCAGGAAGAAGAGAGCCGAGGTCCCGCTGTCCGCTGGTTTTAAGGGCAAAGTGGCCAATCAAGGAGCGACACGTCAATCTCCTTTCTGCGGGGGTTCGTTACGGAAATCGCCCCAAAGGGGAGAGGAGGAAGCCACTCAGAGTGCGAAGCAGCGCCACCTCTCGCTACGTCAGCGCGGCCGCCACGGCGCGCCAAAACGCTGACGCGACAGAATGTTGAGGGATCACAATCCCCACACTGTGAGTCACTTCGAAAGTTAAGCACCATGTTTTAAAAAAGGAGGGTACTTTTTGCCCATCATTCTAGCCTTACTAGAATTGTACATTTGTTCCACTAATGTTGAAGCCTGGTTCGTGCTTCTGCCACAAGTGGCTTGGGTGTCTGGTTATGACTAAGGAGAGGTCATGGGTCTGAGAATACTAACCCAAAATTATTAAAAATCAAAAATTTTATACATTTTATGTTGTCGTGTTTAGGGTTGTTGAGCATCCCTGCAGAGTGTCAGCTCAGTCTTGATAGTGTATATTTACAGATACTAGGTATCTCTTTTATAAAGATATTTTTCCAGGTGAAGGTGTGGTAAAGAGAAACGCTGTTTGTGTCTTGGAGTTTGTTGTTTTGGAACTGGGGGCTGTGCCTTATGGACAAGTTTGCCGTGTTGTTTCTGTGTGGCCAGCTTAATCTTGGTATCGCTGGATATGTAATTAATAAACCTACCCGACCACACCATTTCTTTCACTCCACCTATGGGGGATGTAGCTAGCCAGCAGTAGCTACATTAGCTGGCCAAGTTGCCTCTGCACAGTGGAGATGCCTGTAAACATATTCCCAGAAAAACTGCCAGCTCTGTAAACATTCATGCCATCAACCTGACTTCACCCTAAGAAAGAATGTTAATATTTTGAAAAATGTTGCGCATTACTGCTGGAAAGGCCTCCCTACTTATTGTGACCTTTCGCCGTTTCGATGTGGCATAACAAGGGCTCCTTTTTTCTCCCAACCAGGAAAAAACAGGAGGCCAAGTGAAAACGACTATGACGTTGTTGCCGTGCGGAAGGAACTTTTGAGGTACATCGCCAACCTCAACAGCTCCGTCATCCTGAAGGGGTCTGAACAGGGTCTTCTGAGGTATGTGGGACCTGGTGCTTAAACTCAGGTTCATTTTCAGTATTAAGAAAACAATGCAGCTCTCTTTAGCATCAGCCAAGAGGACTGCACGCCAAATATTTCTATCTAACTCAACCTAAGAGTGGATGAAACCGGCAAACAAAGTTTGAGGTGCGCGAAGTCACCAAATCTACATATCCTAGCAGGTGAGGCGCGGCATAACCAATGGTGCAGTCAATGCCACTGCGTTGGCACAGCCCACCTGCGCCACCTACGTTGTGCTCAGGAATATTTTTTTTTTGCTTGTGTTGTAGTTTTTCATTTAAAGGCTACAGGCAGTGCTAGCAGCATGTTCACGGTTGGCCACGCGATTTGCAGAACGTGCGTGTGCTCATGCGCTCCCATGCGGGCATGCGTTGTCGCCGGCAGCGATTGTCGCGTGCGAGAGAGCCAGTTTGCGACGTTGAGCACGACATACTCCTACAAACCCGTCGTGACATATTTACGTGCGGTTTACCGAACTTTACTTTCTGCTAATGTTGTCGAAACAAGCCCTTGGGAGAATTTGCCTTTTTCTGCACTAAACCACAAGCTGTGGCGCGGTAGTGCAGGCGTTTCAAGTGTAACGGACTGCCGATCTTGGCAGACGACTCTTTTGTCCTCGCGCCGGGCTGCGTCTGGCAGCCCTAGGTAGTGACGTCACGATTTGTACCACGTGGCTGGACCTGTTGGAGCATGTAAAAGATGACACAGGAGCAATGTTGCCCGCCGCATGCAAGGTTTCGGTTTGTGGTGAGCTTTGAATGAAGATTGCACAAGAAATATCACACTTTTGTTTAAAGAAATTTAGTAGTACCGTTTGTTATTAGTACCTTGGTATATATAATCAGTCATTAACTCCAATTTCTTGGAATTGACTAGACTTGCCCTCTAAGTGAAAGAAGAAAATTCTTTTTTGTTTTGTCTAGACAGCGTAATTTTCTCATTCTTGACAAAGCAACTCCACTCTTCAATTTTGGCTCAGTGGCATAGAAACTCAGTGTTTCCCTTCTACGCTTGCTTGTACCAATCTCTCTCTTCGTATAACACGACTATAGTACATTGCAGTGTACATTCCTGCAGTGAAACAACGGAAATGAAGCCGAAACGAAATCAAAATGAGGAGTGTATGAAAATGCGTGCCAGTGAAATAAATCAAAGCAAACTTGCGGGTCTACTTTGGTGGTACATGACAAAAATGATTGGGAAATTTCGGTGCAACCATCCATGGTACCGTGACTCATACCGTCCAAGCCCTGCTAGGTATAGTGGGTAGTCGTAATGCTTTTATGCCTCATGTTTTCACCGAATCACCCTCGCCAAAAATGTTATCTATGTCAACAGAAAAACTCGCATCAATATACTGGCACCTGTAGACGAGATTGCACACTTTCAAATCATATGCGTTTAAAACCGAGCATTCATTGGTGCAAGTTTTTTGTTCAATTTTCATTTTGCTTTTCCTAGAAACAGAGTGTGTTTGTAACAGAGGTGTTCACTACGAAAGCATTTCCTTTGTAGTGCTAGACACATGCGAACCCGTTCGCGGTTGCCATAACTACGGGGAGTACGGTTTTTGCCGAAGTGGTTTGAAACTCGACTTAAACGTTTTCGCAAGCCCAGTTTGTTTTTACCCCCAAACAAATGTTTCGACGCCCGTTTGCAGCCTGAAGCAGAAGTACCCCAAGGCCTTCCAAGACGTGTGCCTTTACTCTGAAGTCTGCCTACTGATGGCCCGGTACCGGTTTAGGTTGTCTGCGCGCACCTTCCTCCAGGAGCTCTTTCTGGACATTGGCTTCGAAAAAGTGAGACCCTCTCTAGTTTTCCCCACGCGTACGCCACCTGGAGCGCCTCTGCGACCGACGCTTGTACCGTGCCTTCAAATGCGGTCCCTCGATTTCCGCCCTACGACGTCATAGAGGTGTCGTGATGCCTGTCGCGGTCCTGGCGGTAGCAAAGCAACAGGTGGGTGCAGCAGACACCTGTTTTGCTGCTGGGTCGCCCTGCAGCTTGACAGTTTACCGAAGCTGGACAGTCCACTGAAGGTTGACAGTCCACTCGAAGTTTAACAGTCCACCGAAGTTTGACAGTCCACAGACGTTTGACAATCCGCCGAGGTTTGACGGTCTCTACCGAAGCTTCTGCAGCCAGGAGTTGGGAACTACCCACTGATGGCGACACACGCTTTCGCTCACACTTTTTGCCGGAACTTCTGCGACTGACTGCCAGGATTGCGACGTTCGGGCTTTTGTGACCTCATTTGCTGCCGCTTCGGGACCCCTTTTGATACATGGGCGGTATAGGAAGGACGCTAAACACATACGTGCGAAGAACGGTTCTCGGTGCCATACTACGTGCTGTATCGGTGTTGGCGTGCAGATCGGAGTGCCTAGAATACTTCTTGCGATTGTCGCGTTCGGCGTTCCGTAGCTCTTTGTAGGTGTGTCGGCGAAGAGCTGAGAGCAGTTTGGGTCGTCGCGGTTCGGCAGTTGGCTGCGAAAGGGATGGTGGAGCAGACGATTGGGCGCCAGGTTCACCGATGATGCAGCGTTCCGACTTCTGGCTGCTTCGGATGCCCGTTTAGCCTATAGCTGAACAGTCGCTTCGCCGAACAGTGCTGTAGGAGCTTCGTACTTTGCGGAAGATTTTCTTTCGCATTCATCTGAAATTGGTGCAATCTATTCAGTCCATGCCATTGAGTCTTGACAGACGGTAGAGGTCCTTTTCCGCTGTGCAAAATAGACTAGCTATACTCCCACTTCTATATTCTGACTTTTCACTGTTTGAGCCAATTGAAAAGGACATTCTTGCTTTAGTTTGTTATTCATACTAGTATGGGGTATAGTTGCTTTTAATGTGACCCATGCCTCATTGTTATTGTGTTGGATACTTGGCATAAATTAACGAAAGATAAGAATGGAAATAATCCGGAGCGCAAGTTCGTCTGCTTCCTTTTTGCAGGGGCTGTGCTGACGTCAGAATGCTGAGCTCTGTTGAATTAACCTGAGACTGGGGTAGAGAAGAAACATCAAGACGTAGAAGGAAAGAAAATAGACAGGTCGACGTCTCAAACGTCTCTTGAGACGTCGACCTGTTTATTTTCTTTCCCTTCTACGTTTTGATGTTTCTTCTCTAGCCCAGTCACAGGTTAATTCAACATGGTTAATATTCACCAGCTCGCCTGCACCCTTACGATTTTTGCTGAGCTCTGACTTGTTCTAATAAAGAATAATGGGTAGACCTCAAGGCAGCTTGCTTTGAGGTATCCTTCAAGCGGAGCCAATCAGAGCCTGGCGTTCTGACGTCACCACAACCCCTGCAAAAGAAGCAGACGAACTTGCACTCCTGATATAAGAGGCACACATCAGTGACCCGTCGAAATTTTCGTCCGCAGCAATTCCTCGAAGAAGCCGAGGACATCCTAAGGATACCGCACATCGTCATCATGCCGCCCGCGGAAGAGTCGGAGGCCTGAACCGCACCGCCGCCCCGACGGAACGAAGCAGGGTCGAGTCCTCTAGTCGTCTTCGTTGTCGCTACACCCTCGGGACGCCCTGGACCCTGACCGTCGGTGGAAAGACTACGACGTCTTTTCCATACTGCGATCGTCTCGATCGTTCTAGTGACATCCGTACAGAAATGTATAGCCACATATGCAAGACTCTCGAGGGTCGTGTGGTACCCCACGTTTTTTTCTTTTTCGTGCGCGTGTGGAACGCGACGGAGACGTGTCTCGTGAACAAATTGTGATAGTCGTCGGCGGGGTCCGGTTACTGAGCTCGCGGGGACCGCTGCCGAAACGTGCGGCTTTTCCCCGTCGTTTCTACTTAAGACGGAAGGTCGAGGACGTTACATTTTTTGTACTGCCAGAACAACAACAATAATAATAGTTTTGTGTTTGTTCCTATGATTGTGTTAGAACAAGCTCCGTAGCGTAGGCATTCAAGTTTTTTTTATTCGTTTTTGTTGGATTGGTTTGGAATTCAAAGGATGCTGGCTTTTTTGGCGTCTTGGAGGAGGAGCGTGCGGGGTTTCTTTGGCTCGCCCGCGAGAATTGGGGCAAAAACTAACCTCGTTTTTCGGCGTGCTTTATTTTGCTTTTGTTGTTGATTATTACGAGTTTGTGTTTGTTTGTTTTGTTTCAATGTTGACAGAGAGGAAAAGCTGTAAAGAAAAGAGCATGCTGAACCCGACCGAAGACAGAAAGCTATTGTGCTGCCAGTGGAGGCTTTGAGAAGTCTCTCTGCGTGAAGTCACTCGCAGGAAAAGGAGTGTGCCTGCCTGGTGTGTCCGACATTGTATGTAACATTAACTCTGCCAGGTTTTTGCATACGTGTACATAGGATTGCCCGTGAACATACACATTCGGTGCGTGGAAATTGCGAGAGTGTAGTACGTTTGATGCGTTTGTATTTATGGCGAGCGTTGATTACTTCATAGTTTACCTCGATTCAATTTGCCGTGGGGCGTAACTCTATGCTTTTTTTGTTACGCTATTTCGTTTCCGTTTGGTTCTTGTTTGCGTGCAACGTGCCACCAAACTTGTTTTTCTCGTTTATTGTGCATGCACATGTTGCCGTTGTATCTAGCGCTCTCGTTCGTTTTTTTCCGCTCTGCGTTCCGTTGGAGAACCCTGATTTGCCTTCTTACCCGAATTTTTCGTCGACTGTGTCACAATAATGCGTCAATTTGTGCCGTATTAAACAGCGTCTACTTTTATATAATTTTTTTGAGGGGCGAAGAAAATGGGACTGACTGTATATTTCAAGAAAGGCTCTTTTTTTTTTACTTTTTGTCGTTTCGGTTTTATTGATGCCGGCAGAAAGCTACACGTCGTAATGGCGGGCGGTTGAAATCTCGTGGGAAAATTGTAGCGCGGCAATTCAGACGCGCTTTTTGTGCGGAAGCTTTGGTCGTCACTCCTCTTAGGGTGCTGCATCCTTTAGTCCGAAATCTTGCACAGCAAAGTGCGCTTGGCCCAAGATCACGGTGGCTGAAAATAGATTGGCACTTCGTTCGACCGATGCTGGTGCAGCTTTGGCATTTTTGTACATACTGTTTCGTGGTTTGCAAAAATTGCAGCTGTAAACCGCAAGTCCTTTTGTTATAGACTAACTGGGGTGATGCCAAGTCGTTAGTTTAATCGTGAGTGTGAACCACGGGTGGTGCAAAGTATGATTCGTGTCCTCTTGTGCCCCAATGAGGTTTTTGTTTTTGCTTGCGTGCGTGTTTAGGCCTGAAGTAGTTGCCAGGCATTGCGTGTGTACAGAAACCGACCTATGCAGCGTTGTGCACAATTTCTCGCCATCCGTATTTTTTTGCGTGCGTGACATTGCATTCCCTTCCCCCTCCCCCCATTGTGCCTTCCCTGCCGAGTGCATAGCAAACTTCCAAAAATACCAGACATGTAAATAAGGATTCCCTATTTTCTTATTTCCGCAGGCCGAATTACAGCCTGCTGTGTAAGAGTGAAAAGTGTGTTCTTTGTTTGCATTGTGTTGTTAATTTTTTTTCCCCGCGTTTTTGCGAGAGAAACATATCACTTCCAACTGGGGTGTCTGCGCTCGATTACAGTGTCTTCCTCCTTGCGGGGCGGATGGAACCTCACGCTTGTACATACCGGAGATAATTTCGTTTTAGTAAAGTGCAGACAAATTGAAACCTTGACGCGATTCTTTTTTTAGCAATGGTGCGGTCGGATGACATCAAACAAAACTGCCCCATCTTTTCATAATTAAGCCCGAGGTGGTTGTGTTTTGCTTTGCATGCTGCATGTGGAAGACCCCAAGTTGGTGGTCGTGCTGCACTGGCTGAATGCCTCGTTCACAGCGCAAATTAGTGTTACCATATGCCAAAGGGAAACGACTCTCTAAACCAGGGGTCTCAAACGTGTGGCCCACAAACCTTTGACTCGTGAGCCCCCGTTCCCATGCCTCGAGTGCTACATGCGCCATCCCACATTGGTTTCATGTTGTCGATTAATTTCCGTTCGAAACATAGCTCTGCTCTTGCGACGTGTTTACATATTTTGCCCTATTCTGTTCTGTACGTAGTAAGTATTGTTTCGTCTTAAGTTTGCTTCTCAGTTGTTTGTCAGGTTAATCACCTGCACAGCAATGCCGCTACTAATCGAAATCGTGAGCTCCTTGCTTAAAGGGATACTTCAACGAAATTTGAAATATACCCCTTGTGTTCAAAAAGTAGCTTGAATATGATCCACAATATCCGTAAATGAGAATCGCACGTTTGTATTTTGAGCCTGGTGGTTGTATTTTTCGTTATAAACGGCCCACTCTGGCAAGCACTCGGAGAACAGCCCAGCTGAGAGCACGTGACATCCAACGCAATCGTGACGTAGTTCTTCTCGGGACGAGCAAAGCTACGGCGAGGCTGACGTCGAGAGGATGGCCTAGTCATTCCAGCCACCGAAGCGGCTGCTTTTGTACGAATTTTGAGTGACAGAGGGACAATAGCGACTTCTGGGTCACACAAAAGGGATTCTCGTGAAGAGGTGAGTTCCTCCTTCCCCTCTTCTCTCGTCGTGGCCGGAGGCGAGACACTCACCGTCACTAGCTGTCAAGGTTCCTAAACGGGTATTACAAACGAGGCGTTAGCTTCATCCACCAGGTGCTCTTTGCTAATCGTTTCATTCGTTTGAACATTCCTTTTTGTGACTTTTTTAACAAGATATTGGTGTGTTTGATGTGATACTTCTCCTTTGAACACATATAGACCAAACAATAAGCTCTGAAATTTCGTGGTAGTATCCCTTTAAAGGGATGGTGAACCGAAATTTGGATTTAAAAAAACAACAATGCAGGAGATGTAGGCGGGACGCTACATTCCCTACAACACTACTCGTAAGGCGATATCTCGAATGGACGGCCGTATTTTTGGAAAAAGAGGTCAAGATCGAACCAGGCCAACGAGGCGCGTGACGTAGAGATATCTTGTTTCCTCCTCTCTTCGCTTCGCTCTCTCAAGGCGGCGAGGCGGAGAAGACGCGAGGCCGTTCCTCTCCTTCTCGGAGAAACATGACGTCAACAAACCTGTCAAAGCGCCTCCTTTTCTTGAAAAATACGGTCATCCGTTTGAGATATCGCTGTATGAGTGATGTTTTGGTGTTTGTAGCATCCCGTTGCACGCTTTTGCCGCATGTTTTGTGGAATCCAGATTTTGGTTCAGCATCCCTTTAAAGGGGTACTCTGGAGATTTTTGAGCTACCCTAGCTATGTATATTTTCCGATGGCCTTTACCTTTCAGGTGTGCTACAGTCGAATCTCGTTAATTCAAACTCTCTTAATTCAAACTTCTGGATAATTCAATCTAACATGCAGGTCCCGTCCTATACGCCTCTATGGGAGAAAACTCTCGGTAATTCAAACTTTGCTTTATTCAAACAAATTCTGAGTACCCCTCAAGTTTGAATTAACGAGATTCGACTGTATTTAGTATTGCGAAATTCAGAATAGTTATTGTGAAATTGGCAAATAAAAATGATGCTGAAATCGACATTCAAATATACCCGCGCTTTTCGGTGCCGTGACAGTGGCAGGTATGCTTGCCAGTCGAGCGGGCAGCCTAAAAAATGGACAATGCCAAGTATTTGTTTCGTGCTGCTGCACGTATGCTGGAGCAAGCTTCCAGAGCATACATTTGACACCACAAAACTGCTTGTAATCAGTTGGGAACAAATCCTACAGTTCAAAGATTGAACCCCTGCCTGCCACTGGCGTCTCTTTTTCGTTTGTTGCCAGTAGAGAGTTTCAGTTTAAAAAACGCTGACGACCAAAATTGGAAATTCAATAACTTCGCCAAGAAAAAATAATTTTGGCCGAATATTTGGAGCACTATTTCAGCAATGTTTGTCTGTGTCTTTAGCAAATTTTCAGGCAAATCGGGGATTATGAAGAAAACGCCAGAGTGCCCCTTTGGCTTCTAGCTTTTGGAAGGACCCGTTAAAATATGAGTATTCTCGTACAAAACTGATAGAAATATTGTCAGGAAAGCAAGAACTGTTGTATGAAGTCTGTTTAGACGTGCGAGTGAACGGACAGTTTCAAAAATCGCCGGTTCGGGACATTCTTGTACGAAAGTACATGAAAACTTGCTCGAGCGAGCGATTCCTCAGTCACGGAAGCAATATCCGGCTGGCTTTTTTGAGCTGCAGCGACCTAGACTGGGCTCCCCAAAATCTTGTACCTATTGTAGCTTATCTTATCGTCACCAAGTTCACTCTACGACACTCCTTCCTAATCCGTGCATTATTTCATCCTCAGAGTCCTCGAACCCCATTTTCTGCCAGGTGGTGCCAATTATTTCTAAAAATTCCAGCATGTTGGCAGGGCAGTATCATTTAAAATCTTATCACATCAGGTATTGCCTCAGGGTAGTTGTATAAAAATCAAAGCTAAGGATGTCGTGGCAAAACGGTGAGTTTGAACAAAGACCGGAGAGAACGAGGTATCTCCTCAAGGAAACCTCCGAGGTGTTGCAGAGAGACTCGGTTGCTTTGCAACATGAAACATTGTTGCTGCCGATTTTGTCCCCTACCTCAACACTTCTTTACTTTCCCACCCCCTCCCATCCCACATTGGCCCTTGACCTTACGGGGTGGGCTATCTGGTCCTCCCACTCGTAACAAGTTTGAGACCCCTGGTCTAAATGCTCAAATTTATTTTGTCCAAATTTGTTTTAACGTCCAATTTTGGATGTTCTAAATTTTGTGCATTAAGAAACAAAAGCATTCAGAGATATATTTTTTATGCAAACTGCCCAAGAGACCATTGCAGTAGAAAGTTTAAAACATTTGAGGAGAGTAGTTAGTACTGCACCAGGAAAAGAATCAAACTTGCATTCACTTCCATTTTAAATTTGGTAGTTCGTCAGCTCCTCAATTTCCCATTTATCAGAAGCTTCGGTGGGCCAAATCTTTAAAAGTGCGACCTATTAAGGTGATAGAGGCCATTGCAATCGAAGGGCCACGGCAACTTCAGATTTGTGACATGGAGACCGCTGTTCCACCGGAGCGGTTTACGTACAGTTCTTGATGCACGCGAAGGTTACTTTAAGGGAGCTGCCTCGACACCTTGACCCAGCTTTGATAGAACCAGTTTGGAACAAAGCTATTACAAAGATAGCAGTTGTATGCATATACTAGTTACTAACTCGTGCTGACATGTAGCGAGGTTACAAAATAGTTGCATGCCTGCAGCTATACCACGCTGGACATGTAGTCACAAGAATGGTATTCTGTGGTGTTGAGGTTATAGACTTTTGCAAGTACGACCTCTGGGCGCTGCCATGTTAATGCTGGTGTGGGTAGATTGTCCGATAGTCATCATTGCCAGGGCGTACCCATGGCCTCGGCATTGCTTGTCTATCGGACAATCCACCCTTGCCAGTAACAAGATGGCGGCACCCAGAGGCCGTACTTGCAAACGTCTATAGGTAAAATGCGGTTACTCGTGTATTTGTACTGTCTATACACATTTGCAAGCCCAGTCTCAGGGTGCCGCCATCTTGCTCAGTGGGGTGCGCTTGGGCGCAGCCATAATCCGATTATGACACCTTAGCAAGGCTTTGTAATCGGATTAGGACGCGTCCAAGCGCACCCCAGCGAGCAAGATGGCAGCGCCCTGAAGCCAGACTTGCAAACGTGTATAGTTGGTGACAAGGTGGGAACGCCTTGAGTACAAGCTTCTGATGCTTCAACAACTCCTGCACACCAAGCGTGTGTGCGCCTTCGAGGCAAGGCAAAAAGCGTGGAGCGTGTGCTGGATGGCGGGCGTTCCAAAGACCTGCCGTGCCATTCTTGCTTCGTCCGCGACCGTAGTGGACAGTTTGGAGATATGCCGGACGAGGCACGCAACAGACGACGGAGATGTCCTGCACGCTCCTGTCAAACATTGCTCCTGTGACGTTCATCGTGCGGCACTGCAGAGAACGAGAGGCTGGCACAGTTGCTTTCCTACGCCGTCTGCTACCAAGGCGCTCCGTCGCAAGAGTGCACTGGGTAGGCACGAGATCCGTACATGAATGTTTTTGAAAGTCCTACGTAATGTAGTCTCAAATAATTCAAAC
Organism: Ixodes ricinus; assembly: GCA_037355805.1. Classification (NCBI taxonomy): domain Eukaryota; kingdom Metazoa; phylum Arthropoda; class Arachnida; order Ixodida; family Ixodidae; genus Ixodes; species Ixodes ricinus. Next base: position 23,717 of record JAZHYW010031533.1, read on the forward strand.
TGCATTGTCACTTGGCAAGTATTTACTGTCGCAAGTAACTAGTAACTCGCTTTTGTTACTTTCGAGCTCTAGTTTGCAGCTGTCCCGAGGACAGACACCAAAATTTAGTGCCAAGTTGCAGATGCAACATCTGGTGCACGCACTGTGCGACGTCGTTGGTGTGAATAAGCAATCGTCAGTTTCTCGTCTTTAGAATTGCAAGGCTCTCGCCAAAACTACTAGTGTGATGATAAGTGCTCATTTGAGGCGCTAACCTAAGCAGTAAAGATTGATGCCCGTCGATGCCCCTTTGAAATAAACTTGAAACAAGTGCCGACGCCGTGTTCGCGTTAGCAGTGTTGTGTTGCGTATGTGCAGTTCCAGCATGATTTTGGGCTGCAATTGACTTCCAAACTTTATTTTACAGTGTATTCCGCTTAAGCTATGCAACTTGTTGCCTATTGGTCTTGCTTTTTGGAGGGGTTCAGTCGACGGCCTTGACGAGTGCCTCATGCACTTCCACTTGGATCTGTGCTTCCGCCCTTGCCTCGTCGGTGGCAGCAGCAGTGACGGCCTGTTGTGCTTTGGCCAAGCCTTCTCTGCATGCCTGTCGCAAGACAAAACATCACATTTCTAAACTTGTCACGAGAAACAAAATTGTCGCGACGCTTCCGTCCCGTGTGGTAGACATCCTTCCCTTAATCCCCAACGATCGTGTCTCCATTTTAACGAAGTTGACTCGGTGTGCGCTTTCAGCGGCCGACCTGTTCCCCATCTTTTCAGCGCAACGTACATTTGTAACGAGCATGACGGTATGACCCATTTCTACGTTCTCGCACGTGGATGTCTACTCTTGTAAGGCAAAAAGGGCGAGGAAGAAAGGAGGGTTTGGGATCTCCGCTTGTAGGTCAGTCTTAAGTGGAGCACCCGTACCTGAGCGTCAAGCCGATCCACGGGAACTGCAGCTTCAGCCAGGACTTGCACAGACGAGTCCTCGTTGATCGTGATTGTTCCACTACTCACTGAAACAAGGGACAACCAAACACCCCATGAAGACATATACCTACAAAAAAATACTAAACTACAAAAAAAAAAGTTAAACTAAAAAAAAACCTGCTAGGTGGCGCCAGTTGCCGTCTGATTAAAAGCGTTCAGCCGCACGTGTATTCATCTGTCTATGAAACATGTCCTGTGGAAGCTGTTCAACCCTTGTGTGTAGAAAAGGTGACAAGGACAAGACAAGCTGAACGAAACGCACACTCTGTTCCGTTCAACTTGTCTCGTCCTGGTCCCTTTCGGCACCTTTTCTACAGATCGATAGGAACCAATTGGCCCAACCATCCAGCCTTGTAGCAACACCCTTGCAGGAAGCAAACGCTGTCGTGGACACCTCATTATTTCATTGATATGTTTTTATAACACTACCGGAGGAGTGCCCACCCCGCTTCCACTGAAAACTGGGTTAATCTAGACATGAGCACTCGTCCGGTCAAATAGGGCGTTTAACGTATAATTTGCAGGATTTCGAAGTTCGGGATTAATAGTGGGTGTTTGAACGAACTGGGTGCTTCCGCGGTATTTTACGGTAGGCAGTTCATCTGCTTCGTTACGGTTATTAAATGGCACTACAGACTACAACGGTTCATACGGCAGTCTTGCTGCGTGGGAACAGTTGGAACCCACAACTATATCCAACAACCTCTACCGTCCCTCATCGTAACCTCAAGTCATGCTAGACCTCGTTGGGTGTTGCTTTGCTATACTTTGTTCCAGCATAACTGGAAAAACAGTAAAGGATACAGCCCCAGCTAGCCAATGTGAGAGTAAGAGCAAGTCGCATGACAATGTAGCGTCGAAATGTACACCTCCCGTCGAGAGCTGATAAGCGTTCCGCTCATTCTCTCCGAGGGCCTCAAACAGAGCTGTAGCGCTTGCTCAGCCAAGTTATATTGAAACAGAGCATAGTTGTGGCAGCAGTTTGAAGCAACCAGTCGAAGGCGAGAGTGTTGCACAGCTAGGTACTGTGAACATGGTGGCTCCGAGACCTGATCCTGACAGCACGGAACTGCTATCAAGACGACGCAAAGCTTTTTTGGCTCGGCTGCAGCGGCGTACCGAAGAACCTCTGGGCATCGCCTTCATTGGTGAAGACAGTCACGACACCAGGCTTGATGACTGCCAGTGCTGGGACGTGGTTTGGCAGGATACCGAAGTTGCCGCTGTAAGACGGCACGTCCACTTGCTTCACGTCTACCTTGTCAAAGAACGTCTGCAAAGCAATTGGCTGAAATGACCATCCAATAACCGAGACAGGAGCACTAGAGGTATATAAGTATTTCGACTGAGTATGCACATAGCTACACTCATTTCACGTTAGACCATGGAGGACACTACCAGCCAACCTAGCCATCCAATGCCGTGCGAGTGTTTAAAAAGGGACAAAGCGCGCAGTCACGTGACATGGTCACAGCACCGGATTGGCTGGGATGGCTTGTAGCGTCCGCCGCCGTCCATCGTTAGGTGAAACAAAGTACACAGATTGCATGGGCTCCCTGCCTTTCCTTGTCGGCGCACGCCGACACACGCACCACGGCGCACGCACGCACGCTCGAGTGCAATAAAACTATTGAACTATTACCGCTACCGCAGCGTGCCTTTGTACTGAATACACCAGGATAATGTTTTGTTGAATAACATAAGTTGTCTCAGGTTAAGTTAAATGGATTAAAAAGTAATCACATAAAGTAAAGTCTGGTTGTTGTAAGACTTGCGTGCGGGCGCACAGGTCTTCACCCCCTTAAACGCTTGAACTGAGAAGTAAACTGTTGTACGAGTCAACTCGGCATGTATTCAAACATCTCGCCCTCCTTCGAATAGAATTCTGTTAAGTTGGCGTCCTTTCAAAGGGTTTTGTTGGGTGCCTCGCGAGGTCGACAGTCGTCCAAATGTCGAATGGGGTTCCTAGGCCGGACTTTGCGAGAAGGCAAGGGAAGTTATACACGCTCAATCGCACAAGTTAGATCAACTAAACCTATATACACATTTCGGGTCTGTTTTCAAGCAACTCACGAAGGTAAAACCATTGTGAAAATGATTTGAAAGCTTCAACCGCGGAACGCCATGAGGTGGCCAGGGAACTTACCTCGGCCGGCGAAGCAAAGGTTAGGGGCATTCCGCCGTCAGCGTACGTCCTAGCCTGCACGGACTGGGATGCTAGTAACCTAGATTTTGGGACCACAAATCGACACGCTGCGACAGATGCCCGAAAAAGCGACATTTTTTTAATAAGCGAGATTGTGCCGACCGACCGATTCTAATAACCTTCCTCCGCCGAACGGTGACCCTACAGCAGCGCCCTCACGAATCATGATCATCGTTGTCACAAACTAGCGAAGCCAAGAAACTTCGGCACAAGCTACCGGAATGTGCAAGTAAAAATAACTTGGAATTTATGAGAAGAATAACTTATATTTGCAAGTAAATACCTGAAAAATTAATATATTAAGGCTGTATTTTGTTATAAATAAAGTAGTCGGACAGTTACATAATACTGTTCCGAGTATAAGCCGCGGAAAAGGAAATTGAAGCGGTTTGATTCAACAAATTTGATTTGTTTTAGTTTGACTCCAAGCATCGCGGATATTACAAAAAGTAGGCTGTTTCATGCTCTTAACGCCAAGAAAGACGCCTTTGACGTTGTACTAAAACTACGCCCCCCCCCCCCCCCCCCCCCGCGGTAGCGGGAGGGCAGTAAAAGGAGAAAGGAAAACATGACGTCACGAAAGGTTCCTCGCGCGTGCACCTCGACTCTCAGAGCCAGCGTTGTGCATCGCGGACACTGACCTAGTTGGCGATTTATGTTTCTGAAAGATGTCAGCGGGGGAACTTAGGAAGACAGACGAAGAGGCAGAGAGAAAAGAGGACAAACACACTGCTGAACTAGCAACCAATTACTTAAGATCTTCCACACCCATTAGTTTCACATCTAGGAACAAATGGGTGTGGAAGAAGAAGAGGTTCATCTTCAGTAAATGGTTGCTAGTCCAGCAGTTCCAAGCTTCTTTCTACAAAAGACGCAGGCACCTCAGCGAATCCGAGGAGCTTACGCGAAACAGAGAAGAAACAATGTAAAGATTTTCATTTGATAGTCGAGCGACAGATGCAATTAGAATCGCGCCTGCTCATTTTATGACATCACAGCTCGACCAACCAATGATGTTCGGCGGCGACAAACGGTTGCATACATTTAGATTTTTTTCAAGTTTAGCGTTGTCTTGAGAACAAATTATGGTATTTAGATTCTCCAGGAAAAACTATACCAAAAAGAAGTATTAACTTATATTTTTCAAAAATCATTTCAGCTTCTCTTAAACAATTCTTGCAACGAAATGACGAAGCGCTAAACTATAACACTTGTGGAGAAGCCACACGGCCAGTAAAAATCAGTAGTTGTTTTGTTGATAGTTCGAAGTCGGGCAGTGGCAAATCCAAGGGGAGGCGACGAGGCGGCCGCCCCGAAACGAAGTCGACCTCTTCCCACCCCCTTCTCGGAGGGCAGTTTTACATGGGTGGACCCCCGGTGCACACGAAAGAATGGGAAAATAGTATCCTTCCGCCCCCCCAAAACGGAGTTCTGGATCCACCCCTGAAGTCGGGTCATCTGGGTTATGCTTTTGTTCAACCTTCATAGTCCTTCGTTGCATAGTTTGGACTTTCATAGAGCATAATAAAACCGACATCTATTCATTTCCTTCATTCTTCTACCAGCAGCGATGATAATTTATTGTAGACAATCATAGCTTTGGCACCTCTACCCTTGCAACAGAACTAGGTGCCCCACCATTGTGAACACTTCCACAGGAGTTTGCCAGAAGGATCTCAATGGACCCCTTAAGTTCCATCATCTCACACATGTGCTTGGCTTCCTGTTCAATCACCCTCTGCAAGATCTGGAACCTCCGGTGTGTCTCGTCACAGCTCGTCACCTCAGGGTGGTAGACCTCAACCATGAGCATAGCTACGTCCAGGAGAATCCTAGAAAAGCGTGGGTCTGTCAGGTTCCTGGTGACAAACTGCATCAAGTCCACAAGATCCTTCCCTGTCCTCCCGGCCAGTGCAGACTTGAGGGCCCGTCTCCTAATCAGTTCCTGCATCACGGCGACCGCGACTTGAGGTTCCTTCCTAAAGTTGGCGTGCCGCAGCGCACTGGTGAGAGCCTTGGAGACTTGGAACGTCCGCAGATAGCTGTTGTACTTGGACGTGTGTTTCAGAGTCTTCTCGGACACTACGGTGTCGCCATCTCGTGGGACAAACCCGGGGTCGGCATGTGTCGTCTGGAAGTAACTGGTCGTCCGCTTCCTCTTCAAAGACGGCTCCTTCTGCTGGTCAGATTTCCGACGCTGGACAGAGATGAGTCCCGACGTCATCCCGACCACAAGGACTTGATCCTGAGGCGAGATGTCCAGAGAGAGGACTGGAGACAGGTAGTCCAGGCTGTGGACGACCTGGTATGTGGCCACATCGAAGACCTTAACGTGTCTGTCCAGCGATCCGGACAACAGGCGTTGTCCATCGCTTGCAAGCTTGAGGCACGTCACGGTCTTGTGGTGTTGGGTTACTTGGGCGAGCAGACGGCCCGCTACGACGTCCCAGACTCTGATCGAGGGACCGCCGGCGGTCAGAAAGATGCCGCCCGTTGGGAACATAAGCACGGATTCGACGGGCGCTTCGTGATTCACCGTGACAACCGCGTCGGATGACCTGAGGTCGAACAGCTTAGCGTGGTGGTCGTACGATCCGGACAGTACCACGTCCGGGTGGGCCTTGCACACGGCGCCGCATCGGACGTAGTCGTCGTGGGCGTCGATGGACAAGACTCTAGCCTGGCCAGGGATGTCCCAAAGAGCGACTGTGGTGTCGTCGGAGAAGCTCAGGAGTTGGGTACCGCCTCGAGTGAAGGCACACCGCTGCGCGGGGCCCTTGTGGCCCGTGAACTGGCGGAGGAGCGACTTTGTCTTGACGTCGAATAACTTGACGGCGCCGTCTTCCCCGCCGGCTGCAATCAGTCTGCCGTCGTCTCGGAAGATGCCGCCGCAAGCGGCCTTGGAGAATTTCGAGAGGCGGCAGGTGATTTCGCGACTCACGGGGTTGAACACTTGGACGCGGGAGGAGCAGGTAATGGCGAACGAGTACGGCTCTTCCGGGGATATGTCGACGTGGTTGATCGCCGCGATGTCCTTGACGGTGACCGGGAGCGACAGTCTTTTCCAGTAGACGGTATCCTCGGTTGTTTTGACGCCCGCACGTGGGTACGAAAACACTTGGACACTTTTAAAGTCCGCCATTTTGACTTATGAGTGCTTTTGGAGCTGGCGCCGTGGCGCGAGTCGCCGCCGAACTCACGGCCAAACTATTCTTAAATTAAAATATTTTTTTTACGACCGTTTGGTTATAGTAAATTTTATTTAAAGTTTGAGGAGGACAAAGTAAAAAGGCGTACAATACAGTTCAAATTGTTTTAAATAAAAGAGAACGCCTAAGTTTTAGCGGGTTTCGCTTGACGCCTTGCTACACTGGGCATAAATAATTTGTTTTTATTATTTGCGTTGCCTGGTTCCTTGGTGTCTTTTAACTGCCCGGCAATGTTTCTGAGTTCTTGTTTCCATACGTAATGTTCAACGCCCTGGCGCTTATAACGACGTGATTACAACAGTTTACAGGTACATAGTAACGTTGGTACATAGCCTGATGTTTCTTTCCTTGCTAGTCGTGGCTCGATCCACTGTATGCGAGTCCTTGGAACACATGCGTTTCATAGGCGTGAAAATATCAATTTTCCGCAAACTGCCGCAACTTTATGCACTTCTGAAATTATAAAAAAGCGTATTTAAGGGGCAATCAGCAGTTACTGTTCAATTGCCTGTCCAGAACTGCTTGTTCGATATACACATCGCGAAAACCTCCGACTTGTTATGCTGTATCTCTCCTGGGAGTTGGATAGGCTATTCATATGCAGTGTGCTGTATCTTCTCAATGTACTCGCACGTTTAAGTTAGTGCGGACTCTGACAGGAAGCATATACGTACTGTTCGGATGATGTGTGGCTGAACTGGTTGGCTGACTAGCAGACGCTCATGCGTACAAGCCCCAGCCTATCTGTCTGGCCTTTGCGAGCCACCCAGAGACCACTGTCGCTAATAAAGATTATGTTTTTTTTTATTATCGATGCAGATCACTCCCAAGAATGGATGGGATTAACAGATTTGCCACCGCAATGTGGCCTTTTCTTTTCACCCCGTAGAATGCCACGCCGCAAGAAACGAACCCGCCAACATCGCGGCGATGCTGAAGACGAGGAATCCGTAGATGATGTTGACAGCACTCCACCTAAAGCTGAACCACTTTCGCCAGGTGCGACTATTCGATTTCCGCATATGCAGTGTTAACCGCATTTGAAATATTTTGTGGTTTGCAAATGGCATGTAGCACCAGAGGTCGGCATTTTAGGTCGCCCTCACTCACCCTCACAGCCATACTCACCTAAGCACCTCACTTACCCTCACAGCTACACTCACCCTCAGCCCCTCACTCACCCTCATCCTCACAGTCACACTCACCTTCAGTCCTTCACTCACGCTCACTGAACCTCACGGCCCTCATTCCGCTCACGCACTCATGGCCCTCACGCCCCTCACGCACTCACGGCCCACACACACTCATACCCCTTATGCCCCTCACGCACTCAATAGCCCTCACGCACTCACCACCCTAACGCCCCTCATGACTCATGGCCCTCACGCCACTCATGCACTTATGGCCTTCACACCCCTCACGCACTCACTGCCCTCACGCCCCTCATGTACTCACCGCCCTCACACACTCATACCCCTCACGCCCCTCACCCACTTACCGCCCTCAAGGCCCTCACGCACTCATACCCCTCGCACCACTCACGCACTCGTGGCCCTCACGTCACTCAGGCCCGCTTCAGAGGGGGCAATTTCGCCCAGCAACTTGACGTCGCAACACCAGCAACACGGGCCGCCCGCGTTCACACGCAGCAATCAATTGCTGCAATTTGCCATCATCATCATGGACTTTTATTTTTCTTGCAGTATTTAGACACACAATCATGCGCTATAGACGTCTTTTTATGCATTTAAATCTGGTTGAGAATACTGACCCATCTTTCTGAAACAGTTTATTTCCAAAAATGATTAATTTCAAACCAGAGCCAAGTCTTTAGTTATCATCATCACCGGCACGAGGTATCACGTAAAAATATTGCGTCCCTGATTGGCTGCAGCCACTTCAAACGTCTTCGAATTGCTCAGAGTTGCTCGCTTGTTTCGAGCCGGACCCGATCTCAGCAATTCGTGTCTATCTAGGGGAAGCTAGGGAACAACCCGCCAGCAACACCAAAATTGCTGAGAAAGTTACTCTATCTGAAGCGGGCCTTACGCACTCACCACCCTAATGCCCCTGATGCACTCGCCGCCCTTATGGCCCTCACACCCCTCACGCCCCTGATGCACTCGCCGCCCTTATGGCCCTCACACCCCTCACGCCCCTCACGCACTCATGACCCTCACGCCCCTCATGCACTCGCCGCCCTGACAGCCCTCATGCACTCACGGCCCTCACGGCCCTCATGCACTCACTGCCCTCATGGCCCTCATGCACTCATACCCTCACGCCCTCATACCCTCACGCCCCTCACTGCCCTCACGGCCCTCACGCACTCATAGCCCTCACGCCCCTCATGCACTCACCGCCCTCAAGGCCCTTACGCACTCATACCCCTCACGCCTCTCACGCACTCATGGCCCTCACGCCACTCGCGCACTCACTGCCCTCACGCCCCTCACACACTCATGGCCCTCACACACCTCATGCACTCACCGCCCTCACACACTCCTGGTCCTCACAGCCCTCACGGCCCTCACTCGCCCTCACACTCATGAATTTTCCTTGTTCAGAAACTCACTCACCCTCACCTTACCTGTGAAGATGAGGGTGAGTGAGGGCCCTCATGAGTGAGGTTTGCCAAGGTGTATGTAGCACTTCTGCGCATTCCAGTTCTGTGGTATCATATAAGAATGTAATCCATTTGATGTGAGGTTAAATGCTAAGATCCGAGTAAAGAGAAAAAAATTACAACAGCAAGCTTTCATGATATACTCCATTCACCCCTAAGCTGACAGGGGGTGCTCGCTAGACCAGTTATACGTCCATCTTTTGTTGATGATGATGAGGTGATGGAAGGGAGGCGGGTGATTGGTCTGGCAGGAGCGCAGCTTCCACTTCACTGTCATGGTAAAGGTGATCGAAGTATAGGGATAGTCACTAGATTACCATCGATAGGTCTAACATATTAGCATACTTCCCTTCAGTGTTCCTCTTTTTACATCATATGCTTTGGCAGTGAGGTGATGCATGCGTCCTCCAGCTGTGCTTCAGTGTTACCATACAGCTTTAGCGCTACTTGAGCCCATGTACCTACTAAAAATTCAGAAGCTCTATTAAAGGCAATAGCTATGCCCAGAGTGGGAAGATGTACCAAAGACTCAAACTTCTTTTTATTCCAAAGTGTGCCTAACCTAGCTGTTCCGATCAGGAATGTGCTTATGTACAGGTTCTGTTTTTAGATTCTGTTTCGACGTGTAAACCTTCCTTTTATTAAAGTATAGAGCAGCATTCATTCACATTTATTGTCTTTTTAATGCATGAAACTAATCCGGGGTAGAGCTGTGAAGAGCCATTCAGGGAACCTTTTCTGTTTGCAAGGGTTGGGATTGCAGAAAGCCAGGTCTGTGGAAGAAGAAGTCTGATCTTTTTAAGTCTAAATACAAAATTTTTTGACCATTGAAAACATAATGTCTAGCAACTTCAGAAATGCACCAGTTGAGGACACAAGACCAGAAACACCTTTTCAAAGATGCCAGAATAGGCACCTTAAAGTTTCTTGTGACTAAAGATTGATGTACCCTTCTTATGTGTCAGCGTGGCCGGGTTGCCTTCTGACAAAAGGGAGTTTCTGAAACCCCCAAAGTTTGCCTTGCGCTGAGGGCAGCTTCCGAGGCTCGACACGACGTCGCTTCTAACACGCGACGAATCTGATGCAGCTTCCGAAGAAGCGGACGTGCTTCCCAGTTCCGGATCACTTTTGCCAGAGGAGCAGTTCAGGCTGTGCTGCAAGAACTGCAACAAGACCTTTCCGGACGACGAGTCGCTTGAAGCCCACATCCGTTTTCACCAACTCACGCTCTTCTCTTCCCACGGCGGTGCCCAGAAGACCTTCCTCGTCCGCATCACGGTCAAGGATCCCGTGGAGCCGCGCAAGTTCGTCTGCGACATCTGCAAGAAAGTCTGCTTGTACAAGCACCACCTGCAGAAGCACATGCGGGTGCACATCTCGGAGCGGCGGGAGCGCTTCCAGTGCGACATCTGCAAGAAGACGTACCACGATGTCTGGTACATGAAGCGCCACAAGCGGACGCACTTTGGTGTCCGCCCGTTTGCCTGCGAGGTGTGCGGGAAGGGCTTCGGCCACAAATTCCACCTGAACCACCACATGCGGATGCACCCGTCGTGCGCCGACTGCCGCAGGTACTTTCAGAAGGGGGTGGAGTTGGAGCTGCACCGCGCGTCGGAACACGTCGGCTGATCTGGACCAGAGCCGTCGGATCGGTCGACGTTGGCTCATTTGGGAACTGTGTACTCTCTTCACGTGTGAATGTGCGTACGCTCCGTGTTAGGTGCAATTTTGGCGGTGACAAAGTCTTCTAAATATCTGAAACCATTGTTTACGTTGATATGTTTACTGGTGGCACAAAAGACATTTCGGATTTTAAGCTGCTTTCGTAGTGAAAATAGCCTCTCTGCACATGCCACATGGCTTTCTTTTCTCGTAACAAAATTTTTTCATAACAAAAATAACAATTTAATTAGACGTTTCGCCTCCCATGTATTTGGCATCCCCGTTCCCTCCCAAAATCGTCCATAATGAGAGTCGTCCATAATAACGAGACAAAAACGCGTGTATTTACCCAGTCTGTTTCCTAAAAGGTTGTCTATACAACGGGGAAATCTATATAGTGGGGCCCATAGTAACAAGACATGGCTGTACCTTACGCCGTTTCTCAAGAGGGTGGCTGGCAGACGAAAACATACTTTGTCGTACAGCATGTATGGGAGCTTCTGCAACTGAGGTATAGGGTATTTTTACATGACACCAATCCACCATATTGTGTTAGAGTGAACCTATGATGAAATGTTTTGTTTATCAGGAAAAAAAAAAAAAAAGAGGTGATGAAACTTAGGTCTTTGTGCACTACCAATTTGAGGGCGTCGTGTGAATGCCCGAAATACTCGCCTTCAGGATGTGCCACACAGCTGATGAATACAAAACGGTGGACGAAATTATGCCAGTTAAAACGCCTTATATCTAGTGATGTTGGGATTCATGGCATGTGGCAGTCGGATCGTGCTGTGTGAATCTGCAAGCGATTCGGCGCGTGTGACAGTGGTTTCGGGGATCATAGCATAATTTTGAGGAGAGTGGTGAGCTCGAGCCAGACTATGCAGCTGTATATGTCAACTGATTCTGGCTTTAGTGAAAAGACATGTTATCTGGCAGCCATGCCCTGCATCTGAGGTCCAAAGTATGCTGCTGCCATTTTTGCAGTTTCGTTGCATCTGAAGCTTACGTTGATGACAAGCTTTGTCGGTTATTTAATTTCTTGTCAAGCCATTATTTAGTGTTCTAAGAACTAGGCTGGGTGCTTATGTGTAGAGTTACATCTGCGGCACAAATTATTATATCCAGAGAAGTCGTTAGGCTTCGTCACATGTAGATGTTGGGAAATGGTCTCTGCAGAATTGTTTTCTTTTTTTACGAATGTTTTCCTTCTAGTGTATTATACACGGGGACTGTCACAGAATTTGCAATGATCCCAACATATTTTTGACTTTACACGTTCTTATTGTGAAGAATTTACTGGGCAAATGATGTTTCAAAGCTGTTTGTGAATTTTCACGCGGGACTCTGAGTTAACTTTGTAGCACCTTTGCCAGCCTTATAGAAGACTACATTTTTTTTTTAATGCTGATATGTCACAGTGGTGTTTCACAGATTGTTTATTTTTGTGGAATAAAGATATATTTTTATGCATTTTGTTCGTACTGTGTTTAATAGCCGTGTACAAACTGTTAAAAACTAAAATGTAGGTTTCTTCCTAAAGTTTTCTCTTTACTAAAAACATTAATTTCGCGCAAACAAAAAATAAATAAAATTCGTTTTGAAAAAGAAGAAGAAGAAAATCGTGTTTGAAAGCTGCCAGCGCTTTCAGACTTCCTGGCGAAAAAAAAGTAACCGAGAAAGAAAAACGAGGAAGAGCAGATGGCGAAAAACGAACCAAAATAGGCGCGGCAGGTGCCATCAACTGCGCATGCGTTGCGTAGGTTCCCTCCGATGCGGAACGACGAGCGGAGAGAAACGGCACGACTGACCCGGCAACCCTGGCGGATACGAAACTGAACGCTCGCGAGCGCTCGCTCCATTCGCTCGCGGAATACCAACATGGCAACGAGGTGATAGTCGTGCGTGCGTGTCCTCCCCGGAGTTCTGCAGGGGTTACACCAAACAAAGTATCTCGAAAGAATTCGCGTGGGATCGTCGGACGAAACGAAATGAGACAGGTCAGAGGTTGGGTTCCGCCATTCAGACCGCTATGGGATCCTTGCAAGGCTTCGTCTGCACTTGTCCACCACTCGGATTAGTGCTTCTGTGTACCTCGGCTTGGGTCAATGCGCTCGGTAAGTTTGGAAGTTCGTTTGTGTCGCGCCTTGCGTGCGGTCTCCTGCTCACTTGCACACTTCGGAAACTGCTCCTCGTTCGTTGTAAACATTTATTACGCGGTTGTTTGGTCGCTCGAGAGGGGAACACAAAGTTTAGAGCGTTTTTGACAACTTGTTTCGTCTCCATTGACGGGACAAAAGAGCGTCGTGTTTATTTTTGTATTATTTTGGACTTGGCCGCACCTTCTATAGCGGCGTCAGCTGAGAACGTCTTTGTTGCGGCGGAGGGAAAACTGTCATCTAAAACGCGGCGCCAACGCAATTTGTTCCGGATATTTTTACTCCCGAATTCTTCGAACTTGCCGTCAAAACTGCCAAAAAACGCCATCTCCAGCTGCACAACGATAAACGGTATCTTCCCACGGATATGTGTGGGCTTATGCCCTTGCGTAGTTGTGACCCAAAGCGCTACGTGAACTCAGGTGTAGACAATTTCTGACTCGTTTGAACACCGTCATTAAAGAATACCTTTCGGTTCGAGCGTTCTAATTATTCAACCAGCGGTCGCCCTGCCACGACTTGTATCATCAAGGCCGCATGCATTAAGGCGCTAGCGGGGCCCAGTGGACTTGTTCATGGTCGAACTTTGACGGGATTGATCGTTCGCGCGACTTAGAAACGCATTTAGTACGAGTTTACCGACCGTGCACATGTCTTTGATTGCCGAGCTGCGAATGTAATCATGCGCAAGAGGAGGGGGTCGAATAGTTGACCCGAACCGGAGTACGATGTTTGCGGGGATTCATATCACTGTGACGGAAATTCCCATGGCAACCAGCGGACAGTCAACAAGTAAAGCTAATATTGACTTTCTTTTTTTTCCCCTTGTGATGGATATTACATTCAATCAATTCCTGTCTCGCAGACGGGTCACTCGGATCATTGCGTTTTTGTTTCTAACTTTTTTTTTCTTTTTCGTAATGGATTTTATGCAAGGTGGTGCACCGAGCGGATGACCGGGACGTAACGAGTGTCCTTAACCTAGTTAATCCGTTAACTGTTTTATTGCTGCTGTTTTATTTTTTTCTTAATTCAGTCAGAGGGATTGCATGTGTCACCAATGAACAATGTTGTTGACAAAACATAAAAACAACAACGACATGAATATAGAATGATTTAGTAATTGATCTTGGACCAGCTAGGTTACGATTAAGTGGTCAGTCGTATAGGCAATAAAGTTGAAACATTTCTTTCTGAGGCACTAACTAATAGGATACCAGATATAGCAAGGTGGATTACGACGCAAAGCAAAAACACCGGTTTTTTATTTGACAGCATAAAAAAACAAAACTCATGTAATTAGTGTTTTTTTTTTCTTTCTCAAGAATGCATGACGTATTGCCGAACACTCGGTCTGCACCCAAAAGTATCGCCAGCGGTTGAAATCGGCTGTCAAAATTTGAACCACTACCGTATGTATGATATATATATATATATATATATATATATATATATATATATATATATATATATAAAGATGTAATCAGAAAACAAGAGGTCCGAAAATGCACGTAGAGGAATAATGTCTGCTACCGGGAACGGGTCTCCCCTGGTTCTCACAGAAAATTTCCTAAAATTGCCTGTAACTTTTCAGTCAGACAAGGCAGAGCTCTGTAACTGAAATCCCCACCTCTAGTGCTACATTCTGGCGGACAATCTGCCTTCGATAATGTGTCGTTCAATTTTCAAGCGAGAAAAAAAAATGCATTGATACGTATTTACACAGACGTTCTGTACATCGAAGAGAGTGGGTGGCTGAGCTCGCTTCAAGCACGTTTAGGAGGGTAGTTTTTGTACTTCAAGCAAGGACATTCGAGATTTTTGGCTCATGTATATCCTCCGAGTACTGTTTTCTAGTGCCCGCAAAGAAAGGACCATCGTAGTGGAACGTAGCATGGTAAGCAAAGTTCTCACCCTGCTGCATTCCGCAGAATTTCACAAAAAATGTGAGGCATTTCCGCGTAAATTGCGTCAAAACACTAAAGAGTTCACTTCATACGAATACGCGGAAACGAATAGAGTTGATGTGTCGCCGCACTGCAAAATTGTTACAAAACAAAAAAAAAAAACGCGCGAATTTTATAATTTTTGGTTATCACTCATTAGAATATCGCGTGATTTGATTCGACCTTACTATCGCACTCGATTCAGTATTCGGAAATTTTGTGATATTTCCCATTGTTCGTGGTCCGTTCGGGCGGCTCAACCAGCTCCGTTGAGTGCGCTTCTCGCAGCGCACTGAAACACTGCAGAGAAGCTACGCCCGCGATGTGTAGACATCGCGATTCTGCGCATGTCGCTTCGCGGCAGCGCAGCGCCGTGTTAAGGGTAAAATGCTCCTCCAGGGTGAAATAACACACAAAAGTGCGTCGAAAGAAAAAAAAATACTTAAGTGAGGCGTGAAAAAAAGGCGGGCTTAATTTATGAATGCCGATCTGACGACATTTACTTTACAGAAAAATTTGTAAAACAAAACTGTCTATTCGATAGACTGCGACACGCTGACGAATTGCCAGCATCACTGGTCCCGGTCTAATTCTGTTTTATTATTGGACATTTATGGATGGATTTTTCTAGCTCTAGGTATCGGGAACGTGTTCGTGAATCTCGTTAATTAAATGTAACTGGGCTGCGCTTACGTTTTAATTTTTTCTTAGTTAACACCTCTTAATACTAGACCCCCAGCTCTTTGTGGACGCAGCCAGTGAAGTTTAAATTAGCGCTATATCAACTTTATAATGATAATGAAAGCTTGGGAATAACATTAATGCCTTTAATGGGATTTGTAAGGCATATCACTTGTCCAAATGCTGACTTCGTATTATCACAAATCTCTACGTGTTAAATGCCATTAAGGTACATAATTAAATCTCCTTTGCAGTTTTAATATGCTTTATAATAATAATAATAATGATAATAATAATAATTTGTTTCTTCAGTTCCCCCAAAACACCGTGAGGTTTCAGTGTGGTGGCACAAATATACAAGATTTGATAAAAAAAGAAAAGAAAGAATCAGCACTAACTCATTGAGATACATGTCCTAAACATGGCACAGCGCTTAGGCAAGTTGACGCTTGAAAAGAGTAAATTCACTAAAACATCCAAGATGGCGAGTCGTGCATGCTCGTTTACGGCGACAGTATTTCATGATAGTGAGGGTAGAACAAGGAAGGATGTCTACACGATTCAGCAGGCGCATGAAAATCCACAAGGCCTAACATGTGAGCGTCGATGTGACCGTTAATTACTTTATGCAAAAATGAGATATCACGCGAGTGCCTTCGCTTCGATAAATTCTGTAACCATTAAGGCTGTCGTCGTAGTCATAAGAGCGCCCTCTACCGAATTATACTAATCGTAGACCGGGCGAATGAAACGTTTCTGCACATTTTCTATCCGTGACGCATCAGTGCCAATCAGCGAATTCCATATCACACTGCCAAATCTCAAGTTTTGCTCGCACATGAAAACAGTCGGAGAACGCATAGAGAATTGGTGAAGTCGCACGATAAGCGATACAGCGGACCCATCATTCGAACAGCAGAGGCGACAATTTGAGAAACATGATCAGACAGGGGAAGTCTTGAGTCCAAAGAGATAGCGAACCTCGGTGACTCGTGGGATGGTAGTTGGAAGATAATATATCACGTTTATGCGACATTGATAAAACCTTAGTGTTGTCAGTGCTTAGCACTAAGCACTATCCGGAACACCGCTGAGATCATCTTGTAATGCACAGTCCAAGTATCTTATATTCGTGTATATCTTGATGTCGTCAACAAACCAAAGCGAGTGCGAATCTTCGAAGCACCGTTCAATTTCGTTACTGAATCCAAGGAAGAGGGAAAGCTTAGATCCTTGGGTACTCTAGATGCCGGGATAAATGTATCGGAAAAGCTGCTCGAAATGCTCCCACTGCTACGACGATCAGATAGGTGGGTCTTAAACCATGCTCAAAAGGGTCGGCGATACAACGAGAGCTTCAGCAATAGTAAATCACGACTAACTTCACGGAAGGCCTTTGTCATAGCAAAATACACAGTATCGACTTTGTAATGGATGCGAAGAAGTGGTGTCACAGAACTGGGAAGGCAAGGAAGCAGTGTATCCTAGTTGGACAGGCCAACACATTAATCTAAATAGAGCATTCGCCATGGAACGAGGTGTATGCTTGGGCTCCAAAAGTGTCTCTCGCTGCTTCAAAATTGACCTTTGACTGCTTTAAAGGTGTCCAGACAACCCAATCACGTCGCCATTATTTCACTGTATCCTGTTGCAGGTAAATGGAGCAGCGCTGTTGAGACCGGTTCTAACCAAGTCAGCGGGAATCGGAAGTCACTTCGCTATATCCGCTATTTCGTTATAACCGAATTCGGTTATAACGAAGTGCAAAAGGGAATGGGAAATCGCTTCGCTGTAGCCGCTATTTTGTTACAGCCGACTTCGTTATAGCCGACTTCGTTATAGCCGGTCTCGACAGCACAAGCTCCTTCCGAAAAGCCTCCCACTCTTGCCAGATTAGCGAGCGAACGCTGTAGACTCGCCTCCTCTCCAGCTTCTGTTCTGCTAAAGTGGGGAGAGTTGGGGCTTTGCGGTAGGCAGTTTATTCTGCTCCTTTTCTTAACCTGCTTTCTCGCGTGCTGCCTCTATCGGATGGTTTTTGGTTGGCGTCATGTCATGATGAAAATGCACTGCTTTGTGCGTTATTTAGTACTTTATTTAGGATGAGATTGATTAAAATAACGGAAGTCTGAATTTGGAGAATTTATATTTAGGTGCATGGTCGAGTGTGTTTTATCGTACCGCGGCTCGGAGCGCCTGGATCGAAAGCTCGCGCTGCAGAACCCAGGTAGCCACCCCAACCCAAGGATCCTGAGTTTAACCCTCAACCTTGTCCCGTTTGGACCTCGATGAGTATCAGTATGCTGCCTCGTTTGTTTTTTAATGTCGCACAGTGAGCGTGTTGGTAAGGCATGATCCGGGTCTTTGCAAGAACGTACAAGGTATGGATAAGATGTACCTCCACGGACAGGGTCACCGCCTCATCCACGGAAGTCTATTGTGTCCCGTCCCGTATCCCTCAGGGCTGGCTCATACATTTGCCTTTAAAGGCCGACGACCAGATTCGAGATTCTGCAAGGCAGAAGATCCTCCTCACCATGAGGGAGGAAGAAACAGGCGACAGTGGACAGGGTAGAAGAGGGGAGAGGAGGAAGTGGGGGAAAAGTGGAAAGCGCGAACTGGTCGTCGGGCTTTAAGTGTGACGGATTGCATTTATTTCTCTCGTGAACAAAATGACGCCAAAATTAACATACTGGTGCCACGTATCAGGGTTGCCGTGCACCTCCGATCTGCGTACATATTTCGTAACTTTTTTGTTGTTGTTGTTGCGCGTCATTCTTTTAACGCGAGCTCGAAATAGTTCTGACAATGTTATAAGTGACAATTTCTCATGGATAGCGTGTAGATGTCATCTCGCTAATGCTGCAAAGCCTTCCGTCTAGTTACTCGCAAGTGGGAACTGTATCAGAGCTAGCTGGTACACGACGCAAGCGTGTACCAGGTAGCTCTGACACAGTTCCCATCGCACGTCGTGCATCCGCTGCTTCTGCGCAGTGAAATCCAACGGCAGCGAACCGCAGCAACAGTTGGTGCAGCAGCAGCCGTCGGCCACGTCGCTGTCGTCCGGTTCCCTGGTGGTCAGCGTTTCCCGCGTGAGCGACAACTATGCGGAGATCGCGTGGCGTCGCGAGCCGGCGTCCTCGTGGCAGTCCTCGACGTCCGACGACCCCACGTCGACGCTGTCCGGCTGCGAGCTTGCCTACGGGCCCCTCGAAGACCCCTACCAGGTACCAGGTCCCCCCGACCGGTTTTCGTCTACGGCGCAGCGCAGCGGCGGGTCCCAAACGTCTCATTATCGCTCCGCCGTGGCCAATCAGATTGCGGCATTGGCCGAGACGAGCGCCTACCCTATTGGAAAAGAGTTTTTACCGGAATTTCATTTCTAGTAAAAAATCTATTTTGCGGCTCACTCCGGTCACTCCGGAAATTACTAAAGTGACCGGATTTGCCGGAATTCACCGGAACTTACTTTTTTCCGGACGTCAACGGAAGGCATTTAGAAAGAAGCCTGTGAACCGTGAATGGTGTATGTTTACCAGATGCTGGACGATTCGGTAACAATTAAAACGGTTAGTCCATGTAGACTTGAAAGTTCCATGTCTTTATTTCACAGGGTCGATGCCAGTGAAACATTTTGCACAGCTGTAGACAAGAGCAATCAGACCAATTAGGAACAACCGAGCTCTTTGCCGCAAAGAAAAAAAAAATCTTTCAAGGTGCTTACAATGCCGCTGGGTAAATTCCTAGATGTACGGTAGCTCAACTAATAAAACCTACTAGGTGCACCACATGGACACACACACACCCACTGTGAGTAGCACGTTTAGCGAAAACCAGGATTGCGCAACCAACATCTGCCTCCGTTGAGAAATCCTGAGCACAGTCCGGGTGTCGTCCCCGTCTGTCACAGCGGCGTCTTCTCCGCTCGCTGGAGGCTTCTGAAGCCGGACGGACCAAGGTGCACAAGCAACAGGACACTGAAATAGCGTTTCTTTTTTTTATCCGCACACCCAGCTGCTCTGGAAAATACAGGTCGCACACATGGAACGGGAAGTTGACACTGAGGGCGTCCCTTCGTTGCGCTCGCTGACGGAGAAAACAACGGTTTTCTTGAAAAGAAAGAGCAAAGAGACCCCCTCACATTTTCCCTACGCACCCAAGCGAGGGAGAGAGGGTGCGTGTAAACCCGTCCTTGCTGCGTTCTATAAAAAAAAAAAATAAAAGAGGCACCATTATTGCACATGAAGTCCCCGGCTCGTTTCGGCTTCCCCCTCCCCTCGGGTCGACTTCCAGTGAAGTTCGGTAAACGAGGAAACGAGTGACGTCTGGTAAAATTTCCAGCAAAGCCGGGTCGTCTGGTGAACGAAAGTGGCTGCCGGTAAAATTCCAGCGAAACCTGGTAACCGAGAGTAGCTGCCGGCAAATCTTTCAGCAAAGGCTGGTAAACTATGCTGGTCTCGGATGAAAACGGGTGAAACCGGATCAGCTTTCACCGGATGTAACTGGAAGTTTTTACCGGATTTTTCGAATAGGGTACGAACCAATCACGGAGCGAGAAGCACGAACGTAGTAGGTCACGCCCTTTCAGCTGTCAGTGACTAAGTCGGACTTAAAACGGAGTGTAGGGATGTGCTACGCACTTGCGCATCTCGTCAGGATGTGTCTTGATAGACGTTGAATAGACGCCTTTGTGTTCGGCGAGTTCTCTTGCGCGTGCTGCCGAGACGTCTGATGGATTTCTAGCAGACTTTTATTCGGCAGGGCGAATGAAGTCAAACGTTATCGAATGAAACGAGTCAATATTTTGATGAGCGTCGTCGCGATCTCTCTTCTGCACTGTCCGAGAGGAATTTAGTCAGCGGGGTTCGCTGCTAGGACACTGAGACTGCTGCTGCGTAAACATTTTCGTGGCGGATGACTCCCCCGGTTCGGGAAATCGTTACCCAATAAATGTGCCACATAAAGCGTTTCGGTGGTAGTGTCTGAGACTAAAGACGGGGAGGGTCTGCGATCATTCAAACAAGTTTGTGTTGCAACGTTTCAAACATATTTAAATTTCGTTTCTGAAGTTGCCTCACTCCGTCCATGCAACGATTCACGCAATTTATTCTTAAAAAACAAAATTGCGTTCCACACTATAAAAAAAAAAAATTACGGAGGGCGTTTGGCGAGTTACAAGGCTAAATATATCTTTAGACCTAAGAAAAAAGAAAACAGTTTGCGTTGTGAGATTGAGTGATGTGTCACGTGTCACGTCGGGCTCAGGCTCAGCGCAGGCTGTTTTGTACTGCTTACACATCATGTACATAAGTCAGGGTGTCCGCTTCCAACATGTCCCCTTTCGACAGATTGTGTATTACCAATCTACGGGACAGTCACACAAAGAAAACATTTGCCCCAGCCAGTGTCTGCAAGCTGTCCCTTGTATTAGTCTTAGCAGTGTAAGTGCGGCTCTGGAGTACAAGACTCTCTGGCCGCCAGGTCGAGGTGATGTCCAACTTCATGCCGAGGGGTCCCACGTTCACGGTGGGCGGTCTTCGGCACAACGCCACGTACCACTTCCACATGGTGTGCTACTGCTGCCTCGACGGCGGAGTCGGCGGCAACGGCACCACCCCCGAGTCCCCGGGCACGAAGCTGGCCTCCAACGTACTCAAGTTCACGACGGGTGAGAGTCTGTCCGCATCGTGTCTGTTCCCGCTTTTTGAGAACACTCGAATGCGGTAGTGGTGGGCTTGGCGAGAGCCAGACTTGGGCGGCTGTTACTGGCTGCGTCGGCGACCGACTGTATCTGCGCGTGTGTCTCTTCCTTCGTCGTTTTTGAGGCGATGGCCGGAATCTTCCACGTATATCATGCAATCCGCGGGGAGCCGGTCGGTGCACTCGCCATTCCAGCAGTGGAAGCTGGCGGCTCGGTGGACAAGTTTGTGCGGGCAATAAGACAACAGAGATTGTTTTCATTTTAGAATGCGCGGCCTGTAACGGGTGCGTGTTTTTCTTTTTCTTTTTATTTAAATAATAATTTACCCAAGTAGTTATTTCATAGAAATCAAGCGGATGTTTTAGAAGAGGTATGGGCTTCAATGATTAACCCGCTGTTGAAATTAAAATGAAAAGCCAGCGATTCTAATGGCGGAAAATGTGGCCAGATGTATTTAAAAATACATTCATGTTGTATCTCCAAGGATTCGAGGAAAAGTTGGAAAAAAAAATCTTGGGTTTGACCTTTCATACGGCAGGCAAGGTAAAAAAAAATCAAACACTCATTACCAGGTCTGATGTGTGCTGGTGACATAGTGCTAATGGTCGATAGCAACTTAGAGCTTCAGTCCTTAATGAATCTATGTGGCGCAGAGGGCCACTAGTTAGGCTTAAAATTCGCTAGTGACAAATCAGCGGTCGTGGTGCTCAGTGATGACGGAATCGCAGAGCTAAAGATTCAAGGATTAGAGGTTGAGCGAGTCAATTAGTACGAGTACTTAGGAGTATAGATTAACGGGGTATAGAATACCGCAATGAGCATGCAAAATATGTAACTGGTAAGGGCAACAGAGATGCAACTGTAATGAAAAATACAGTTGTGGAACTATAACAGATAAGCAATGTGGAACTATAACAGATATGAGGTGGTGAGGGAGACCTGGAAAGGAGTTATGGTTCCGAGCCTGACTTTTGCAAATGCAGTTTTGAGCATAAAACTGGACGTCCAGACAAGGCTAGAAATAAAGCAACGTGAAGTAGGAGTGGCCATGGGAGCACATGGTAACACACAGAGCCAATTGGTGTACAGGGTGATATGGGATGGTCCTCATTCGAGGGCAGGAAGCTAGCAGTAAGAGAGAATTTGAGGATAGGCTAAGATAAATAGACGCAGAACGATGGGCACGAAGAATTCTTAGCTATTTATACACGAGGAGCGTCGATACAAAAAGGAAAAAAAAGCGGACTAGAAAACTTGGATCTAAATATATGGCCAATAGCAGAGAGGCGGATGAGAAAATAGAGGTTAAGAAGATAAAGAAGCAGAGGGAAATATGGGAACCAGGTATGCAGACAAAATCGGTCTTGGAAATGTAGAGATAGTTTGAGAAGGACATTGCTAAGGAGCCCATCTTAGACAATTTTAGGGGAGCTCCTTGATGTTCGAGGTGAAAACGGGAGTGTTGCGCACTAAGACATACAGAGCTAGATATCAGGAAGTCGATACGCTGTGTGCAGCTTGTGGAGAGGAGGAGGAGACGGCTGAGCACTTGATACTTTAAGGGACTTCACCCTGCAGTAGCTGAGGAGGCGACTAATTTAACAAATGCACTAGGATTTATGTATAATGAGGGGAAAATAGACACGGGGAAGGCGGAGATAACCAAGAAAAGAATATCTGACTGGGGGCATAGGTAGAGGGAAGGGTGAATATTTTTTTATTCCCTTCCGGGCGACCCGCGAGGCGAAAGGTGTGGCCACCTGTTGCACAGAGGCGCCTCCGTGGTACGATAGCTTTTAAGAATAAATCTCTAGATATACAACTCTATGTTAAATAAATAATAATAATAAAAAACACTGGCTAGGTGGCGCAAGTTGCCTCCCGATTCAAAGGGTTCAGCCGCATCATCCATCCATCCATCCAGACATGAGCTAGCATGTACAACTCTATTATACAAAAAAAAAAAAGGTTTGTGAGTTCACTTTTTTGTAGGACTCGGAGACAGTAAACCACTGCAAACAACGGATGGATCTCTGCGAGGGACGAAGCTCGAAATACAATTACACCTGAAAGGTGCGATGTGCGGTTTCACTTGCTCGTTGTACCTGCAGCTCATCGCATGTTTCAGCTCTAATCGTAGTCTGGACTTCGGCGTTAGCTGAGATGCTCTTGTTGTTCGCCGTGATTCAAAGTAATTGTATTTTGCTTGTATATTTAGACAGCGGGAAGTTTGTCAGCCCCTGCGGGCGCCTGGTGTCTCCACTGTAGATGAGAAAAGAAATTAGCCCAAAGCAAACCAAATTTGACCTTCGTGTTTATACAGCGTAAGGTCGATCTGCTTCGAGGTGCGGTATAATATCTTAAATTTATTTATCTTCCTCACTCTAATGCATGGCTTCGAGGTACGGCGACACTAGTTTACGCTGTAGATGAGAAATGTAGCCATTGCAGTGCGACTGGTGGCTTGTGGTCTTCAACGTGTCCCACGCAGTAGTGCTGCACGACCGCGTGCCGGTATACGATGCTCACTTAGATCGAAACGGGCAGGGGTGGGAATTGAACTCAGGATCTCTAAGCCCCGCAGGAAAGTGAATTCACAGGTTTTCTCTTTAAACGCCTAGCATTTATAGGGCCTGCCTCGGCGTTTTCGTGTCCGCGGCTGTGTAGCCTCTACGACGTCACAGTGCAGCGTGACGTCGTGAAACCATGACGTCACCCGATGCTTTGACGTCACGTGATTCCACGAGTCGCGTGTCATCATGACGTCACGTGAAATGGTGGCGTCAAGAGACACTGTGACGGTCACCTGACACGATGACGTAATGTCGCACCGTGACGTTGACGTTACAGTGTTAGGTGACGCTGGGACGGCGTTATATATTCATTAAACCCGCGCCCTTGAGCGGCCTCCTTACTGTGCCCGCAAAAGGGAAGCGCGAAGAGTTCTAAATGCATTTGGAACGCCTCGGGAAATGCCAAACAGACAGTCATTTTTATCGAAAGTAGATTTGAGCGTAGATGTTCCGCGTAGTGTCTCCGCCCCTAAAGAGCTCCGTCTCCGACGTCCAACTTTCACCGATTGCCACATGTTTTGCACAGCGGCTCGGAGCGGGAGTCCTGGAGGCGGCGGAGCGTCCGGGCAGAGCGGCGGCGGCGGCCAGTCTTCGTGGCAGCAGCAGGACCCGTACAAGGGCTCGTACCACTCGGTCTACAAGCAGACCATCCTCCGCGACGAAGACAGCAGCCGGGCCGTACCTTCTTTCAACGTCCTGCTGGGCGCCCTGACCGGCATCGTGGGCTTTCTCATCATCAACGTGACGGTGGTGATTGCTGTGCGACGCTGCTCTCACAGACGCATGCGAAGGAGACGCATCCTCGTTCTCGAGTGAGCGATGCCTTCCTCAAAGCATTCCGTATATATAAAGCATGTTTGTCGCTTTCCCCGCACGGCATTCTTGGCTTGGTATATCTATGGGCCAACATCTTCAGTCGCTACATCTTCAGTCGGCTGCCTCGTCTGGTTCAGCTACCTCCGTCGGCTGAACTGCGCCGTGCCCACGAATCCGGGCGAAGCCTTTCAAGGGACCGCATACTTGGTAATGTACCGCGCCACGATTCACCACAGAGGCGCCCCAAGGTGGTTTAAGTCTCGCATGAAAATTAAAAAAAAAGGCTTAGTAGGAAGTAAAAAAAAGAAAAAAAGATAACTGGTGTGTTTTGCCTGCGGCGCCTGTCTGCGCGCATCCTTTGGCTGGCACAACAACCATCAGATGGCAGCAGCGGCCCCGGTGATAGCTTACTGGCCGGTCGCGCCAAAAGCAGATGACATGTACCTAAATTGTTCAACGCACCATCGGTTATATTTGTTTTGTGTCCATTTAATGGGATTTATTGAGCGCGTGCCGTTTTTGATTAAAAAACATCGTCTGGTCTTGACAAAACGATGTTTTATACAGAAATAAAAAAAAATTGTTTTTTTCTTTTCTGTATGTTTTTGAAACCTTGTTTCAAAAATGTTTTATACAGAAATAAAAAAAATAGTGTTTTTATTTCTGTATGTTTTTGAAACCTTGATGCGATGCTTCCACCAGCTTCGGTCACCTCTGTGGTAAATCGTAGCGCGATACGTCACCAAGCCGATTTCTGCGGTCACTTTAACGGCTTCATCCGGATTCGTGGGACCGCTCTAGAGCCCTTGAACAACATATATGCCTAGAATATCGGCTCTCCCATCGCCGGTTTTCTTGTAGGCGCCACCGTTTTGGTGCTTAATGCAGAGCGGTTAGTAAATGCCAGGTCCTCAGCTTTAGATACTAGATGTCAGGAAGCTCGGGCGGTATCGTTTTGAACTGTCGCGGTCCGTTCTAATATTTGCATACCTCGGCAAACCTCACTCATGAGGGCCCTCACTCACCCTCATTCACGCTCATCTTCACAGGTGAGGTGAGGATGAGTGAGTTGCTGAACCAAGAAAATTCATGAGTGTGAGGGTGAGTGAAGACCGTTAAGGGTGAGGGCCGTGAGGGCTGTGAGGACCGTGAGGGGCGTGAGGGCTGTGAGGATTGCGAGTGCGTGAGGGGTATCAGTGCGTGAAGGCCGCGAGGGCGGTGAGTGCGTGAGGGGTGTGAGGGCTGTGAGGGCGATGAGTGCGTCAGGGGTACGAGGGCCGTGAGGGCGATGAGTGCGTGAGGGGTGTGAGGGCTGTGAGAACTGTGAGCACTGATCTCTAGTATAGGGGGCTGGATGGCCCATTCAGCAAACAGGTATGAAGCCAGCGGAAGTGAGCGCTTGGCAGGCTTTGTAACCCTTCCGAGTGCTGGTTCGAAAAGCGTCGAGGGCGCTGGACTTTCGCTCGTCACCTCAAGAGAGCCTGTTTGTTGCGCAGTAAGAGTGCATGCAGACCCGAGAAGTATCACGGGAAGCCATTCAATGTAAACATTTTGAGATTCTAGTTCATCAAGTGTGCATATGTCCCAAGTTCAAATGCCTGATTTTCGGGATTTAATTCGGAGTATGATTATTAAACCCACCCAAAGACACCGGAAAGTTCGGACCAAAACATCGACTGAATGCACTAGGAAGCCCAGCAGACGCCCGACTTCCGGGACAAGCAACAAACTTCCGGTGGCTTCACTTGCGCCCTGTTCGGAGAACGGCTATGCGCCCCATATGAGATCAGTGGCTGTGAGGATCGTGAGTGCGTGAGGGGTGTGAGGGCCGTCAGGGCCGTGAGGGCCGTGAGGGTGGTGAGGGGTGTGAGGACCGTGAGCGCGTGAGGGCCGTGAGGGCGGTGAGTGAAGGGCTTAAGTGAGTGTGGCTGTGAGGGTGAGGGTGAGTGCGGGAGACCTAAACTGCCGACCTCTGAATATTTGTGGAAGCCGAAAAAACGTTTCCTGCGATTTCAGGTAAAGCTTCGGGTAACTGGCAACAATGATATTAAACACCAAGATCTAGGCTAGGTGGCGCAAGCCACCGCCCGTTATAAAGGCGCAGCCGTTAGCATCCGTCATGCATCCATCCGATGGCTTTTAGGTTTTTACTTTGAAGCACACAGTCACGTTTATGTAACATCTGTGCATCGACGAGCAAGGACACTGGGGAATAGAGTTCTTCGAAAACTCGAAGCGTCTCATCGGGGTGTAATGCCCGCTTATGCATTGTGGGATGGCAGGGAAGAAAAATCCATGCGCGCTCCGCTCCTGGCTTACAGGTTCCCAGACTGCAACGCGCGCGGTGACGCGAACCCAACAAAAGGACGAAGGGACGCGTAAGAAGAAGTTGCTTTGGTTGTATTCTTTCCCTCCAAGTCACTCAAAAAATCCCACAAAGGGTGCCTTTTCTTCCTCTCCCGCCCGTGATGGGTAGTTTTCTTTTCCCGCTCAACTTTGCTGTCCGCGCTCGGGCGCGTTGGCTGTCTCGTCCAAACACTCCCGCACACTTCTGGGCTAAAACAACAAGCAAAAGATACAAAAAAAAAGGAAACTGTTTTATTTTTTAATTTTTGCGGGCCCGTTTTGCGGCTTCGTTCGGACCGTCCTTAACACCGCCCACTGAATTTTACCGGTGGTCAGTTTCGGGACCTAATATTCAAAGTATTCAAAATTCACTTTTACACAAAAAATGAATAAGTTTAAGCTCATATAAATTTAAGAGATCCGATAGCAGATAAGTAAGTTTGAGCTGCTGATTACCCATGTAGCGCCAAAGACGCCTGCGGCAATGAGAAACTCTTTCATTAAGATGGCGGGTCACTACGAATAGGGGGTTGCTAATCCAGAGCACCGTTACTAGATCAACTCAGTTATGGAACTTCCCATAGACGCTGTACATTGGAGGGGTCCGAAACCGTGTCCGATTTTTTTGCAGCTAGGTGGCGCTCCCGGCGCATTAATCCACGCGTTTTCGTCTGCTACTGCTCCGCGGCTGCTTTTGAGTCCCGACTCCTCTCGACGTTCAGCATGGTTTTAGGCACTGATCTCTATGACAATTGCTCGATCGCGCTTCCCCGCTTCGAGCCCATTGCGCGATTGAGGCCACCGGTCGGCCATCTTACAGGTTCCACTGAAGCGTTGTCAAGGCGGTGGTCACGTGACCTTTGCCTCTGTTTTCACGTGACCTACACACGGTAACCATGGCAACTGTCTAGGCTTGACAGCGCTAGAGCATATCTCGTAAGATGGCCGACGGTGGCCTCACTTTCGGTGCGGGGAAGCGCGATCCAGCAATTGTCATAGAGATCAGTGGTTTTGGGTTAGTTTTTACCCTTTCGCCAGTAAAAAGTAAAAATGTGACTACCAACAGCAGCAGAAACAATTTGAAAGTTGTCTGCTGCTGTTATCCGTAAGAAAGGCCAGAACCGCGCCGTCAATGATGATGATAGCGAGTATTAATGCGGAGCGCGCGCCCTCTAACAGGCGCCACGCCAAGGGACCACCCTCCCGAGCGGAGTTCCACAACTGAGTTGTTCTAATAACTTTGATCCAGAGTGGGTCATGAATTAGTAACACAAAATGTCGGGGAAAATATTTGGTTGCCAGACCTCTTGTCGTGGTTGATAGACTGTCGGTATCTTCAAAAGAATGCCAAACTCTCCCAGTACAGATGGCATCTGACGCCGCCGCGCCTTGTGCGCCTTCGATTAATATGCGGCGGATAGCCTAGGAAACACACGCACAAAAACAACCTTTGTGCAGCCCCGTGAAGTCATAGCGTGACGAAACACTGCGGCCGCGGCCATGTACTACAAGGTGCGCGCTGGCCTGCTGTTCTGTGGGCAGGTCATGATTATACAGTAGGTCGTGCCCTGCAGCATGCCAGCGCAAAGCGTGCTACACCGACTTGCAGGGTGTAGTGTACGTAGAAAAAAACGTTGGCCTGCGCTATATACTGGCGGCCTTAGCTTTGTGCGCGACTGCTGAGGGCGTGCTGGCTCCCACAGCTGTTCTTGCAACGTGCATTCCACACCATCAAGGTTGCCGCGGTCAGAGCAGCCTATAAATTTGAGCTCGTTCTAAACATGCGCTCTAAACAGCGCCCTCAAATATGGCGCCCATCTGGGGTATCCCCGTATTGCATTTTCGACGCTCGAGCGAACGGCACGCCGGTGCGACCTCTTCAATACGCGAATAATCGAAGGCTTTGAAAATCCGTCCATATAACTTCGAGAAGTGTTTCCACCACGATAGCGGAAGCCTTTTCCCTCCGTGCTTTTGAGATAAGATGAAACTCGCCGTGGCCCGAGGTAACGGGACTTTCAAAACAAGTTATATATATATATATATTTAATAATGGAATAGGGTTGACAACAACGGTTCTCTCAGGCATTTCGCCCAAGCTTTCACCTTCGACGTTCATATTGGCATCTTTCTGGAGCCTAAGCCGTCTATCTCGATCCTCTGGCGCGACATATTGACCGAGAATGAATGTGGACTCCTATCTGCCAAAGCTTTTCAAAACGTTTCCAATTTTCGCGGGACTCCTCGAAGGAATCGGTTGGTGGACTTTTCGGGCCGCCCGCCGCCCTGCCGTTCGAACTAGAGCTGGCTAAGAATGATATAGAGGGATCCCGTGTGTGAAGAAAGATTTCCGCGAAGCCATTTATACCACGTTGCTGTATGGGTTGTTGTCTTTCTTGCCGTCCTTTATGGGTGACCGTTTCTCTTTTGCTGTTTCATCTACGTCTGTGTATCACAAGAGTGCGTAGTTTGGTTTGGCGCCTGGTAATCTAGATCTTCCAGGTATTCAGGGCATTTTTTTTTTCATTTTGTCCCGCAATCTATCAGTATTCGTTGCCGACTTTCCATTGAATGTCTCGTGGGAACGAATTCTTTTTATCGGAAGGTATCGAGGGGATCCTTTGTTGGAAGTTCTTGGAATGCTCTTTCTTCGTGAACGGGATTCCTTTTAGTTGATTTCGCAAGTATTTCCGCGTTATCGAATCGCGGGATCATTAATACAATATTTTTTTTTGTTGGAGGTGCTAACGTCTGTTACTTTTGTTATTTGTTTTGATTTCTTTAGAGGTTCTGATGTTGTATGGTTATTGGTACTTGGAATAGTTCTTCGTTTTGTTCGAAGCCACTTGTGGTTCTGCTCGTCGTTTTTTATCTTTCTGATCTCTGCTCAGAAATCAGCCCGCATTGACCCCGTACGTGTGACGTCACCGCTCCAAACAAACCGTTGCACGGGGCGTTGTTACGAACGAATAGATGGGACTGGATTAGGCTCCGAAAGAAGGGTCGGTCAAAAATCGGACGTGGAATTTAAACCTCTAAAAGTAATAGATAAAGGAAGCCCAGATTTGATACTTAACCACGCCAGGAGTTTGCCGAGAATCGGCGGTTTCTGAAATATTTGCGACGGCAACTTCCTGTCCTCGAGACGTCTCGAGATGCCTGTTGCAGACGACGAACGCGTGACGAACGCACACGGAATGGCTGAAGTATGCCGTCTGCAACAATTTGAATTGTTTGCACAATGATAGAATTTCGGTTTTTGTATTTATTTGGAACATGGCAGGCCTAAGAAAACTAATCAGGTTTACAAGAAAACGAATTGTATTTGTGTGCGATACGAGATACTGTCTGACGAAAATCATCACACGCATGAAGATATGCTAAAAATACTGAGACGAAAGCATCTGTTTGGAACAGGACATCAAAGCAGCGTCAAGCCCTCTTTCTGATTTTGGAGTTAACGTGCATTGTAATGAAAGAGCAATTCTTTTGACTCTAACATAAGCGGTTCGAGACCCCAAACTTGGTTTTTTAGGCTCGCAATATGGGTGTGTGTTTCGTACCTACCTTGTAATCATCAAAGTAAGAAAACATCCTACTAATCCTTCAGTTTAAGTAAGACCCCAATGACGTTGCCGAGTCATTCTTGCCTGAGCTCACTAACGAATATGCTATAGTTCGAGTGCTCGAGACGTCGAGTCTAGCTAGATGAGGAACCGAGCGGGCTTTGTCAACTCACAGCCGACTGTCACGTCGACGCCTGCAGCCGTCGACGATGATCCTTTCTTTTGTTTCTAGGCGGAAGTTAGCCGATGCACAATGCAGGTGGGGAGCTCAGACGGGTGGCAGAAATTTCTGGCTAATAGGGGTCGCTTGAGTCACAAGATGGCGGCGGTTAGAGAGCTCTTTTTGCAGAAATCTATACAGGAACCCTAGCGCCACCGGCCCCTGCGGGACTCGACTGGACCGGTGCGTGCAGCCGTGCCACTGATCTCAATGATTGTCATTGTCATTGAGATCAGTGAGCCGTGCAGTTCCCGGAGTGGCTGCTGCGGGAGAAATGGCGGCGTCGCGACGGTTCTCGACTAGGGATCGGAACCACTTTTTCAAAACAGGCTCCTACGACAGTTTCCCAACTGATTAACGTTGATTTTACCTTTGGTCCGAGCGCAGCCGAAGTTACGCGCCGAGGGACAAATAAAGCCACCTGAAAAGCGCCACGTTATGCGTTCACCGTCTTTCTTTCGCGGTTTTCCGCCGGCTCCTCCTACCAGGCGCAGAGAGGAACTCAGGGTTTAAGAATTCTTGACTGAGACAGTGTCCGAACGTAAGGTAAAATAAAGTGTGTAAAAGACTTTGACAGCACTCCGAGAGTCCATCTTCACAAGGTACGCAGATAACTCGGAAAATGATGAGGAATCTTTTTTTTTTTTTTTTGCCGTATAAATAAAATTTGCGAAATGACACTGAGCATACTTTTTCACACAGTCCCATCATGTTCACTGTCATTGCGCGCACTTATTTTTTTTTAAACTTACAGTTAACTTTTTTTATGTGGTTAAAAGATTTTTTCTTTTTATTCTCAGTACCGCCGGCCAGTGTTCCTCCGCGATGCGCAAATAGTCCGCTATTGAGACGCACGTTGACGTCACGCAACTCGTCAGTGCTAATCACCTGCTTGACCCGCGCGGAGCGGTTCGATTCGGTGGCTTGACACGTGGTGGTGTTTACTTGGTGCATTCTTGACCGGTGCCTGTCTTTAGTCTGACTTAGAGCACTATATATAGCTCCTACGGAGCAGAGTAGCGCAATCCTTTGATCCGCGTGTTTCGCCGACAACATGGCCGACAGAGCAGCTCGACGCGAGTCACGTGGTGCTCAGGGTTCCAGGAGGCGGCCCGCCCTATGGGACGGAGATCGACGCGACACGGCTGATTAAAAAATAAACGCCACGTTCACACTTTTCGAAACTAGTCTGTCGTGAAGTTGGTAAAGCACTAAACACTTTATCAAAGTTTTAATGATATTGGATGCGTGTGCAAACTTTGAGTAGGCAATTTTCAAAGCAATGGCGTTTGAAGCAGACGATTGTTTTGCGCAGCGGAGATGGACTTTATGGATTGGCCGGAGCGGGTCACGTGAACGGTGTGACGTCGCCGCGTCGTCTGCTGCATGATGCTGCTCAGGCAATTTTTTTAAAATTATGTTATTACATGGCGCACAACTTAGCGCAAATTATTGTAAACTATTCCTTTATTATGTCAAAAACTGTTGTCGTTCCGTACATCCCCAAAATAATCAGGAAGCAGCGATTTTCTCACGTTCCCCATGCATTTGTGGCCGGAGTTGGAACCCCCGGGCGTTCGCCGCTAGTCGCCGAGAGACGGCGTTCTAGATTGCGCTACCCTGCTCCGAAGGAGCTCTATAGTGCTCTAGACTGACTCTGTCGGTTGCAATGATTGGCTCTTCGGTTGCTTCGCAGAAAATCAAACGCGCGGAAATATCCTCTAAAATGTGCTTGCAGAAAAAAAAAAAAAAAAACACGAAACAATTGCGCGGTAATTTTTTTTGTTTGTTTTTTGTGTTGAATATGGAAACAGTTAATTACTGCGAACAACTTCGATATCCTGACGAATGACGCAGCTCAGAATACTAGACCCGAAATCTGCGATGCGAGCAGGGAAAATGAGCGAGTGAAAGCAGGCAAGATCATTCTGCCCGCTCGTATAGCATTTTTCCAGGTCCCATCGTACTCTCACCAGCGTCATTGGTCAAGATCTTTTTTCTTCTTCTGTCGTTTGCAGAGATTGGCTGCTCGCGTGTTTTGCAGAAAAATAAACGCGCAGTTTTTTTTTTTTATGTGTATAGTGAACGAAGTTCACTCTAAATATATTCTACGAAAGTCCCGTTTTCTCCTCGGACAAAAAAAAAATAAAAGTAAAAATCAAGAACAACCGGAGCAGAAGAAACAACATTCGGTACAGCAGCCAAAATAAAGCATACAAAAAACAGCTTGAGTAGTTCACCGTAGTTCTTTAGTATGGACCAAGTTACGGATTTTGAGAGGCCTTAGTATCAGATCATGCGGAAAACCGATTTGAGACTAAGAAACCATAAAAAAAAGGATAAAAAATAAATAAAAATAAAACAAGCTTAAAAGATTTTTTTTTCTTCCCCCGTCGACTTAACTGGAAACCGCGGACTGGGTTTCGTCCGCTGTCTTCTGCGTATATCTAGATTTACTTTTTTCCCCTCCCCTTTGTGTGTTTTTTTTTGTATATTAGTTCTGTATTACCCGATTCGTTTATGATATGTTTGTTTCGTCTCGGTGCTCTCTTGAATAAAGAATTCATTTCTGTTTAGTTTAAAACCCCGAAGACATATTTTTTATGGCTTTGTCTGCTTTCGAATTCCGGAGAGGATTGAAGAGTTTCATATCCAGATTTCAGAAAGCAATAAAAAAATATAATAGTAATAAAAAAAGAAAAAAAATCCACGGTAGCTCCAACCATTTTAATGCCATCCAAAATTTGTCTACTTTTTATTATATTTTTCGCTCTTTACAACGATAACATGTTGTTTTAATAATCAGTTGAAAAAAAAAAAGAAAAAAAAAACAGCCTAGGAGGAATAAATCTACTTTAGTTTGGTCATAGAAAGAAAGTGGATACGCAGTGTAGCTGCCGTGTGGTACTTCAATAAAGTTTTGTAATATTTGGTCGAAATTTGCTTGAAAAAAATAAATCCGAGAATTGATGAGAAGAGGTTCGCGGCACTGGAACAGATTGACAAGTACAGTCTAGTGCCACTAAATAAGCTGCACTTCAGAGTAACGACACTCTGCCATATTGTGGCTTAAATTCATGGTTGCCAGTTGTCTGAAGCTTTATCCGAAATCACAGGAAACGCTTTTCAGCCCTCCGCAAATGTTTAAACAGTTTGCGACAGAGCAAAGCAATATTACGTTAGCTTCCTAGCACCGAATCGAATGCTGAGGAAGTCGCACTTTTGAATCATGACAATTGGCAGTTTCGTCTGCACTGCGCAAGCACCAAAATGGCGGCGCCCACAACAATGTCGGGGAACGTAGTGCCGATACTCCAAGCGCAGCTCACTTGGTAGCTCTAGTAGAGTCGTATACGAGGGGTTAGTTACGCCGCTCTAAAATTATGTTGTACTATATTGACCTTTCCATCGCTCACAACCCGGGCGAAAAATGCTTAGTCACTGATCTGTGGGCGCAAGCGTCTGGTATACCGCAGGACAGAGCTACGGCGCATGCTCAGAAGGCCCGGCTGACAAAAAGATGGCAGCGCGCAGAAGACGATTTTAGAAATGTCTATAATCAGTGACAGCTTGAGAAACGCGTGGCTTGGCGAGTCTCCAGTATCGCTCCGCGACCAACCGGAGTGCGGTATTAGCAGGTGAGGGCACTGCACATGCGCAGTACCGACAGCAGCGCCACCACAGCGGCATGACGTCAGAGATTGGATCAGTTCCTTTGCGGTTACACTGCCGGCGGGGCCGTTATGTATAAGAAGTATTCTGACCCAATAAACGCGCATGATAAAATGATATAACATAAGATCATGCGAGAACCTCAGAAGAACAATATATGATTATATAAGAAGTTATTAGAATCTTCTTATCAGTTATAACTTATTTGATCGTACGCGTTTATTGGAATGACACATTCCTTATACATATCAGACTTTTCTTTTTTCCGTTGGGGAAAGTCCAGACTTGTTGCACACGTCACTTCCGGTAGCCGTGGCTATAGGCCCTGAAGTGACGCAAAGTGCATGCCACCTTACGGTCGGCAGTGATGACGTGTACTGCTACGCCCAGAGTTGCCAGTGGGCGGTTGGTGAAAGTAGCCAAAACACAGGTCAAAAGTAGCCAAAAGGAGCCATTTTATTGGTCTTAACGCCAAAATGTCGCCACCGTTTTTTTTTTTTTTAATCGTCATACGAAGTGATAAAATGAGGCTTTTCCAGCCTTGATTAACGTGAATAAATGCTCCCACATCTAGAGTAATTGAAGGTAGGTTTTTTAAGAAGCTCGATTGGCACGTCAAATGGGGAGCGTCGTTTTCTCTTGCAGACGCAGCCCGAACTTTAGTCTCAGAATCGCCACAAGAGCGTCCAGCTTCATCTGTTTCTCAGTTAAATTTTTGTTTGTAAAACTTGAAAAAAAAAAAAAAACACGCGTTCAGAATTTGCATTTAATACTGGAAGCGACAGGAATCTGAGCGCACCCTCTGCGAGATGTGGAAAAGGGCCCACTCCAGAAACACTCGTGTAAGCGGCCGCTCAGTATCGTGATAGCCAGGAAGTGTCAAGTCTTTTTCTTATCTTTTTTTGAAGCCCGTAGTAATGCCTAAAAATGATACCGCGTATTATTTCTGAGCCTGTTAGAAAACAAAAGCAAAGAACTAAGTTTGCCAAGAAAAACTGATTCTAACGCAGCTGTTGCTTCCGTTTATATTATGTTTGTGGACTTGTAATTGACCGCTTTTTCAGTATCGTGATGACCAGAACGTGCCGCGTCTTTATCATGTTTCCTTTTAAAGGTATTTGTAATGTCAAACATTATGTCATCTTTCTGCCTGAGTATGAACATTCCTTGAACTGAAATTTCGACAGAATATGAATTAAAAGTAGCCAAAAAGGCCAAGGAGCCAACTTAAAATGTTTGTCGCCAAACCGTGGTCGAAAGTAGCCAATTTTGCGCAAAGTAGCCACCAACCGCAACACTGGCTACGCCTGTACTGAAGTATACTTCGTTTCAGCTTGGGTCCAGACGCAGCCGATGCTACGAGCGCGAGCGTGTGGCCCTGAACAGTGCTTGCATTGCACGAGCGCGCGTGCTTGGCAGGACGCTGAAAGCCCGAAGCTCGCCCTTGTAGCATCGCCTGCGTCTGGACCCAAGCTGAAACGAAGTATAGCATGGTAGTGTGGTCTCTCTGGTGGCGCCACCTCGCGGGCACCCTCCTCTGACGGAGCTGGTAGGATGCGAGCAGACGACGCGCTATGTCAATGCACGGAGTGGCTATGTTAGCTCGCATCTATGCCGATTAAACACGGTTTATATATTAAAGAAACGTTTATGACGTTTTTGTGAGAAATCTTTTTCATTTGAATAACAGTGCCTCGATGTTGCTTGCTATATTAAAGAAAAAAATACTTCTAAATGTTTAAATACAAGCCTTGAGCTTCCCCTTACAGTGCAGCTTGCGCGGCGTGCGTCAAAGCCCTTCGCAGCGCATCACGCATTATGCGCATTTGGGTCCGCAAAATTAAACATGCAAACGGTAATGATTCATAGAATGTGTATACCTAATTTTTTTGGGACACTGAAGTGCCACCGACATTGTTAGATTAAAGTCTTCTACCGCGAGGAGGTCTCGCACTTTTCGCGTCGACCGGGTGAATAAGCAGTGATTTCATTGAAACGACTCCAGAGGCCAGCCACCGCTTCTTCCTTCCAGTTATTTTGAGGAAATGTTTGTGCACTGGTTTGCAAGATTCAAAAAAGAATCAACTTGAAACTAGTAAGAGACCAGCGCTTACAAAACACATTGGAACCAACTGGATAGACGGAGCCTACTCGTCGCAACTTTAAAATGGCTGACCGACGACTCGCTGTATAAATATCCACACAACCCCAATTATTTTGACGGAGCCGCTTTCGCTAAGTGTTTAATACACACGGGAGAGGTGAATTTTGCTTTCCTATTTTATATTTGACGAGACATTCCTTTCGCACTTTAATTTTGTCCGAGTCATAACAATTAAAAAAAAATATACACCCTATTCGCTGTGGTATAGATGTTGTAGTGGGGTATAAAAGCGCTGGATATTCTATTTTCGTCTCCCAGGTTTTTGTACTGGGGTAGAGAACAGCACACCACCGTCCCAGCGCTTCGACACCTCAGTGCCAAAATGTGTTTGTTAGCACGACTATGCGTGCCACGGTTTCAAGCTTTTATGAAATGTTCTATTACTACAAATATCACTTCACCAAGTAAACACAACGCGTGAAACAGGCTTTGCCGCGCGTTATACCAAAACAGCGCATGAAGCAAGCTGACGAGCCGAGGGATCCAAGATCATCGCAGTCTGTCCCAGTCTGTCCTGCCCGTGACGTCACAAACGATGATGATGATAGCTAGAGAAGCGCCCCCTGTAGTTCGCTCCGACTAAAGTCGCACTGCTCGTGTGTCGTACGAAAGTCACGGTGGATTCGCTGCAGACGTGGCGACCGTACTGTCTGTGGACATGCCTCCAGAGCATGTTTGACGCATGCTTGCTTCGTATGTATGCATGCTTGAAACATGTCTGCAGGCAGTGTTTGTATGTACCGGTATATGTGTGAGGCTGAAAATTGGATTAGTGTCGCCTGCCCTTGATACTGAGCTTGACACGTTTCACGCGCTTACGCCATGCTCCCTGTGGCAAAAGGTAGTGTTTTTTGCCACTCTTAAAGTTTTTAGCGAAGCACTTTCCAGCGAAGCACTGTCAAGTGCTTTGCTGGAAAGTAGATGAAATGGAATAGAAAAAAAGTATATTTGCTAAAAAAAAGAATACCGTTTATTATTTGTGGTAAATGCCTCGCGTTTTTTCCCCCTCTTCTCGTTTTAGGGAACGGGACAACGAAGACTTTCCCTACCTCAGGGCCATTGACTGAGTTCCGGAAGTGACCTCACGGACGTGACGACGTTGGCCGTGTACTGCAGGGAACCGAGCAAGCATCTATATTCGGCTGCTTCCGGGTGGCTCCTCGCCCTATTTAGGAGTGCGGATGGCGCAGCTCACACACCATGTCCTTCGCACCTTTTGGCTGTGTTCAGCCGTACACCAAGGCGGCCTGTCTGTCGCCAGAAAAGAACAAACCGACGTGGGATTTGTTGTATCATCCAAGTCTATAGAATTGAGGCTTTTCACGTACACACAAACGAAAAAGAGTAGGATGTTTGTTGCATAGCCGCAGTTTTTGTTTTGTTTTACATAAGGTCCATGTCCGCGAGGAGAAAACAAAAAGTGCTGCTAATGGCCGGACGATAATAGCAGAGACGTCTTTTAGTTGTCCGGCCGCCAGCGCGTGCTTCCTATTTTCGTTAACGGTTCGTTATCCCGTAAGCCTCGAACGTGTTTGCGCATTTAAAGCACGACGGAAGGCAGCAAGTTGAAGGTCGGACATTCAAAAGAGACGCTCTGCCGCGTTCTCATCCTTTCACTTATATAGGTTCCAAATGTTGATTCACAAAAGTGTGCATCACGAATCTCGATGAAGCGTGAGAACTGGCGTCTTGTTTTCTGCTGCTTTAAAGGGAAGCTGAAGATGTCATTGAATTCGAACAAACAATAAAGGCTGTAATATAGACACCTTCAAAAATGATGTACCTTAAGTTTTATTTCGATCTTGGGTTAGTACGAGCGTCGTGAATAGCCGATTAAAATTTCAACGTAGACCCGCTTGTTGCTCCAACGGTATAGGGAAGCGCGAGAGCGGAGAGAAAAACTAGCAAAAGTGACGTCATCAGCGGGGTGCTCGCCACTAAGCTGGTTTGGGGTTGCCGTCAATGACGTCACGACGCTCTGGACTTACAGCAGCCGGCAGAAATAATCTCCGCCTGCCCGGCGACAATCGCGGCGCGCATTTTTCGAAATGAATGCGGTTTACTTCTGCCGAAGATAAGTGCGATTATTGTACTCGCGGGACAAAAAGGCTAAAGCAGTCCGCTCCTCATTCAGATTTTTTGAAAAGTGCTTCAGCTTTCCTTTAATACTACGAGTGGTTGCTAACATGTGCCAACGTTATTTCGAGAACATTAAACGTGACCTAAAAGATTTGACGCGTGGACGTAGTCAGGTTATTTCAGCGACGTTGACCGAATCCCTGGGAGCCCCGCATTATGCGGCTTCTAGCTTATACATATATATGCCGGAGTACTTTTCGGCACTCCTGGTGTTGTTTGAACGGAGCATTCTCCACGTAGACGGCACAGTGACCGTCCCAGTTGTGAACTTCCGCGTGTTCCGAGCTTAAAACGTGTTCGCCGCCTCTGGGTCCCCGTAGCGTTAAACGATGTGACCATATCTACTTTATCGTAAAGTAGTTCGAACCGTAGCGGCGGTTTGCCCAACGTAATATGAAGATTGTTTGCACGGCTCGAAAGCCAAGCGCATAATGGCACGTTGTATCACTGCAAGCGCTTTGTCGCGCGTGATCGATTAATGAATCTAACGCTATGCAAAATGAGCCATTGTACTATGTCTATAGTTTTAATGCCTGCCGATTATCCTATATATGGTCACTTAGAGCTGGAGACACGCAGTGCTCGGCCTTTTAAGTTCACACGATCCTCTCGTCGCCATTCTTGCCAGCTAAGTTGGAAATCTCATTGGTTGCGGAGTGATAAGGTGATCGGGACTTGTCGCGCCATGCATTTCTTCAGCTGACTGTGACCTATAGTCACTCTAGGGCTAGGCCACACCTACTTACCGCGTGTGTATATGGCTCTTCGATAGATGTGCAAAAACAAAAAAGTGTGTGTTGCACGTAGTCTTTGGTCGAAGGTCTTGCAGCCCAAGAACCGCGTGTGTACGTTACCAGCATTACAAGGGACCAATACCTTCGGATAGCTATCGCGTGCTTGTGATGTTTCGTCCCTTTGTGACGCCGTTCCGTAGATTCGGAGGTTCTCCTCGCACGTAGCTGCAGGTGTTTTTTTGAGTTGGTGGGGGCACTCTTGCACACGACGGTGTGTCAGAATAGACGTGCACCGATTGTGATGGACGAGGTATATGCACCTTTACTCCGCAAGGACACCTGCTTGAAACGAAGGCGCTATGGGCGAGGAAATCGAACAATAGGGGGCGCTTTCGTCAGTTTGGTTTCCACGCGGCTCGGCGTTTCCCCGCACATTCGTGTGTGGACTCAGCTATGCACCTTCCTCGATCGAGAGACGCGTAGATTGAACAACGAGTGCTGCGCCTGAGCATTCGGTTGGAACATGGTGTTGGATCGGTGCTGCACTGGTTGAACACGAGCCGAACGCTGATCGAGAGTTCGTCAACGTTCCGAACACTAATAAAAGGCTGCGTTTAAAGTGCGAAAAAAAAAACGTGTTGTTGTTGTCGTCTTTACGAGTTAAGCTCTCAACTTAGCCGCCAGGGGCGCGACGATTGCATCTACTCCCAATACTCCGCTCCATCGCGATTGCGTGTGGAGAATGTGTAAAGTTTGCGTTGAAATCTTGGTGAAAAAACAAACAAACAAACAAATAGCACTGCTCTTTTTTTCTACGGGCACGCCGGAAGTCCGTATAAATATTTTTTTTTACGTGTAGCCTTCGACTTTGAAAGCTGAAGCTATACGGAGGGTCCAGTTCGCACGACTGGAAAAGTTCTTCGCAGTAAGCCATTTTAGAAACCATTTATCACTCCCAGATTACAACGAAACTTGAACCTCGTAGGTTCTTCTTACCATCGGGTGAGTCGGGTGAAGTCAGTTTCATGAGGTTATCTAAGGTTTGAACCTGTGTCGTGGACGAGCTGTATACTTCGTTTCACCAGAAATCAGAACGCAGTGAAAGTCTCGAAGCCACAAAGAGCCACTGGGAGCCTCTCCATCAAATCTCTGCTACAGACGACAGGCTCGCTCCCTTGGGAAAGGGGAGTTTAGGTGCCGTTTGGCGCGCGGCTTCAAAAGCTGATAACGCCGGTTCGCTCCATGGGACAGCTAATGCTTTTGCATTAAAACGGGAACACGCGTACTAAAATCGCAAGGCCCAGCTTGATCCGGCTCCATTGACCCTTAGCGTTGACGATGTATAATCGTTCATTGATGTTCTTCAGTGTGGTCAAATCAGAGCAAAGGTGGGTATGCGCACTCAGCACCACTCGCAATGGCTTCATCTCTATGTGCGGGCGACTGGCCCTGATGGCTGACACTGCGCACGAGTCTCTTTTGAATGATGCAAACGAAGCCCCGTTTCAAATGGAGTTCCGCAGATGGGCGTATGAGTGTTGTGCAGGTAGCCAACACGGCACTTTGAACAGAAAGCAAAACACGAGCCTACTTGTTGCTTCCTGAGCTTTCTTGCTTTTCTGTCTTCTGTCTGACACCTCTCTTGTACCGTCGCAAAGTATCGTATGCCACTAGACAGCGAAATTCTAACAACCTCGAGGTTGCACTGTATCTATTTAGAATTCTTTTTGAAACCTTCGTTAGATTAATTTGAGTCATCAAAGGGGTCGAATGTGTACTGCGTATGTTACCAATGAAATGTTTACTTTTTTTTTGTCTTGGAAACGTAGAAAATGTTGTCGCGGTTATCTATTCGCGGCTGCTCTTTCAGGTCGAATACATTTGAACCAATTGCCGCGGTTGACGTGCTCTTATTTAGTTCTCATTGTTGTCTACCTTTGTAACTGTGTTTGATGTGTACGTTCATTTGAATTAGACAAGAGCCTTAATATTTGTAACACCTCGCCTCGTAGTCACCCTGTCACCCCTTTAGTTTTTTTGCACCTCGATATGCGTGAATCGCACTCTTTTCCATACTATACACACGAAATAGTATCAACTCACTCGTATACTCTGAACATCATCATCCCGTATAGTAAGGGCTTTCGGTTTTCCGACATTTTATTGTGTTCACAGGCTGCACCACGTTGGCATGGTTTAGCGGAAGACATTGAAAAAAAGAAAGCGCAAACAATTTGATTTATGCGTAACCAACCACTAATCTAATCTGCTTATGGAACGCAATGGTACTCTAGAAGCCAGATTGCGGTCATGCAGCAATCGGACTTGAAGAACCTGTCAGGACATGCGTGGAAGTTTTCGGCGCTCTGTTTGCTGCGGATGGTTCGACTTGTACGAAGCGAAACAGCAGGGGAGGAGGAGATCAAAGAGCGCGGTGACGCCAGAACACCGAGCTCTGATTGGGCGCAGGACCGTACGCGAGGAGCGCTTTGATTGGATGGAGGGAAGCAGAGGCCTTTGCGTCGGCACACTAACCATCCAATCAGAGCTCGGCGTTCCGACGTCATTCGCGAGCCCTTAATTTTCGCGAAATTCGCGAATTGAAAAATTCGCGAAATTTAAGGGCACGCGAAAATTCCGATCTTTGGAGTTTCAATGCAGGCAACTGGAATTCGCGAAATTTAGTGGCCGCGATTCTGTCCTTTGTGACCGATTCGCGAAAAATAGGGGCCGCGAAGTTAAAGGGTTTTACAGTATATATAACGCCGAAGATTTGTCGATATCTTTTGATAGGCGCACTTTCCAAACCGAAAGCCCTATGCGTAATTCTACCTTTTTCCGTTTCTTTGCCTGACACTCCTGTCATCCCTTCTGATACGCGTTATGTGAGCTTCCTCTACCGGTGATGCGTGCGTCAGGAGGCAAAATGACTTCTCTCACGAAACCGATATATGCAAGGAAGAATACATCACCGGTGCGTCGCGCCTGGGAACTCGGCATTCGTCCCGAGTCCTCATCTCGTAACCTTATACCAACCAGCGACTTTTTATTACTCGATCCTCGTTGTATCTTTAGGCCGTAGACTTTTTGGTTTTAACCGAGAAACACCCGTGAACATCCGCCTGCGTACAAAAAAAAAATCAGTAAAAGAAAACAAAAAAAAAAACACCGATTTATGGAAATTTGTGTTCCAGCATTTTTTTCGGAACCCTTCCAATCCTCCATGAAAAATATACTTAATAGTTTTTCATGAAAGTTTTTCACGAACAATTACCTTTTTCGGCGTTCACCCAAGATAGATGACCGAAGTACAGCGATATCCGAAGAACAAAAATATAAACAGAAAAAAAAACATTTATCTATTTTTCTAATAATTATAAACACCGGAAAATCTACGTCCTAATTATAATCTTGTAACCCTCTATCGCAACGACCCTGATGTCGATATATATATATTATTTAATGCGAGTATAATCTAACTCTCCCTCTCTTTTTTTCTGGAGAGGTTCTATGACGTCCCATTCTCTCTTTTTTTCGTTCTCTCTTTCCCATAATCTAGCTCGCCTTTCCTCGACCTTTCCTTTATGACAGGGCCCAGGGTTTCCTGCGTCACGTACCGGAGGCCAGCGCTGGA
This sequence comes from Ixodes ricinus, assembly GCA_037355805.1. NCBI lineage: Eukaryota > Metazoa > Arthropoda > Arachnida > Ixodida > Ixodidae > Ixodes > Ixodes ricinus. Next base: position 66,743 of record JAZHYW010031533.1, read on the forward strand.
CACTGATTGGACACGAGTGACGCCTCAGCGTTCGGCTGGGACTCTTCTTCTCGCTGATTGGACACGAGTACTCCCAGCAGAACGATGACGTCACCCCTCGTGTCCAATCTGTGCGCCACGCTGACCTCCGGCTGGTGACGTAGCAGAACCTCCACTATGGCCTTGCCATCTACGAGGTATTGCTTTTCCTCGCATCTGTTTAGGGAACATGTAGGCTCTTGACACCCTTACCGTGGCTCGCAAGGCGAATCGGATATCCGCCAACATAAAAGAGTGACATCAGAGATATCGCGGATGCACTTCGTGTCGTCACGGCTTCTTTCAGTCGACGTAATCAATACCAGGGATACTAAAGCTGTATGGTTTTTTTCGGCTCGGTTCTCTATTAACACGTTTGTTTATTTTATACTGTTGGGCCTGCTTGCGCAGATTCTGTGTCCTTACAAAAAGCATAGCACAATTCTCTTTTTTTTTATCTATGTCTCTTGGTTTACGTAGCTCTTCGATTATCTACGAATGCCCATTTTTCTATCGTTGTTCGTGTGCTTGCTATACGATGAGCGTTTGGGACCATGTGAGTATATGTTGGTGTTCTGATGGGCTTGAATCCTGTAATGACCTAGCTCTACTGTACGAAAATTAAATACGCTCAGCTTGTAGACATCGCTATGATGTTGCAGACGCTTGTGAGTGTGCCGCGAGCCTTACACGGAATTCCCAACAGTGTTATTAACTTTGGTTGCGTGTTCGTTGTTTGAACTGTTCCCACTGCTGTCGTGCTGTGCGCCCACCAACAAGTGGTGGGGATACCTCTTCTCGTAGTTTAGCTGCATCATCGACAACAGCTCACCAAGTCCTCTCGTAGACCAAAACAGCTCGTTGCAACGGTCAAGGGATCTTCTGCGTATTGTGGAACAACGGCCTATTGAAAAGCATCGGCGACATATCACGCTTTTTAAAGCTTCGGTAAAGGGAACTTTGTATATATGCAGGGCGTCTGCTAGTGATAGATTTCTACCTTTGCCTTTGTCTCCACGTCGGGTTCTCCGTGGCCCTTGTCGCATCCTATAGCATCGCGGTCTGTGTGCCTAAGAGTGTCAACAGCATCGCGGAAGCTATTCCAGAATTTCGGAGCAATTTGTTTTGTTTGTATGTTGTTCATAACCGCTAGATAAGGGTGTGGGAGTAGCGCTTCGAACTGATAATAGCGCAATGCACTTCCCATAGCTTCAAAGCTGCAAAGAGTGATGGTATGTCGTGGCTATCTCTTGCCGTGTGCAGGCCATGAATGACGCAGCGCTGTTTGATTCGAGAAAATGTCCGCGCACCTCTACCAGCGAGAAAGAAAAAAGTGTTTTGTGGCAATGTCATAGCCGATTTGCGGGAGTGTAGCCCAGTGTTTAGCACACGGGCCGGTCTTGATTGTTTCGTGATATATAAAAACTGTAGAGCTTTGCGACGCACTGCGGCGTCTAGACCGTCGGTATCGTTTGTTAAAAAAGGGTCTATTTTGGTCTGTGGCTTCAAGAAGAAGAACAACAACAAACAATACTTGCTAACATGAAACGTACTCACTGCTACCCAGTGGTCTGTGTTTGTCCTGGATTGTCATCAACTGAAGAACAAGCGAGCGAACAAAAGGGGCATCCGGGCGACTTGCACTTTAGAATAACTGTCATTTCGACGTCATCACGGGGAGATCGAGCGCCGGCTCAGGTTGGGCGCGAGTGCCGAGTTGAAGGACGTTCGGTCAATGCGTTGAAGGACATTCGGCGTCGGGCCCAAAGCCCAATGGCTGAGTTGGCGCCGTACTTTGCGATTACGTTCTGTGGAGGTTTATGGAAGGCTGTTGGCAAGTTTTGGTTATTCTAGGTGGTGTTGAATGCCGGTCGCCAAAAACGCAGACCTTGTGTCGTTGGCGAACAAAAGGTGGTGTTTGTCGCTTTGGTGGGGACTGTGCCCTTAGCGACGGAAGGCACAGCGTGTGTACGTTCGGGTCTGACGAGATGCGCCACCGACAAACAAATAACGAGCGTCAAACTGTTTTCGTCACCGTCAAGTAACGAGAAGGGTAAAACACTTTTTTTTCTGGTGTAACTCTGTCGTTTTCAATCGATTCACAATAAAGGTTTCTCCGCTGCAATTCTTCTTGTGTGCTTTATATACGCTACGATGTTGTTTTTTTTTTTTTGCGTCAATAGGATTCTGGTTGTATATCACGGGACACTGCGTTTCGCCTATCGCCGCCTGCCTTAATAAGTACCTTAGACCGGTCCAGCGAGCGGGTATAGCTTCCTCGGCGCTGTCGGCATAAAGGTAAATGGAGTCAAAACGTTGCATCGAAATAGCAGACGCGTCGTGATTTGACGTCATGCTGTCTCTGTCGGCGGTCTATTTGCTCTATAGACCGGAGTTGTTTAGAAACGACTCAAGAGCTGACAGAGTCGGACACTGATTGAGGCAACAAGCCGCTCTCGTCGTTTCGTATCCCCGTGCAGGCGGCTCCGAAGCGGTAAGGTCGTTCGGCTCGGAGGCAGAGCTAGCGGTTTAATGGCGCATCGGTAACGTCTACAATTTCCCGTTTTCTGCTACATTGGAGGCGAAGGGATTTTCTGCCACGCCTGCATGCCGCCGACAGCGACGCCGTCCAAATGCGATCTGCACGCGTCGCGACTCCGAAAGAAACAAACATAAAAGCAACGAACCACTTGCGACTAGGAAAATCATAATAAAAATTTTAAGACTTTACGAGCTTCAGCATCGTTCTCAACAAACTCCCGTAACCTGTTCGTTTTGTTTTGTTTGTTTGTTGCGAACTTGCAGGTGGATGGAGTTGTCGCTGAGCGTCGCTATGGAAATACGATTGTAAAATTTTATTTTAGTTTTTTGCCGGTCGGGCGAATTTAGGTAAGGTCGTAAAGTTTCTCCGGCAGGTACGCTAAAGATTACGACTGACGTACGATGGGAAGTGTGATTCAAGTCCGAGAAAAAGGTTCTAGGCTTGTCGACTGTCTTTCGTCAAAACAGAAATAAAAGAAGAGAGAAACAGAAACCGGCGCATAAGTTTTCATTCGGGAGCCAGAGAGACGGAGAAACTAGGATGGCCCGATACGTTTCGGATTTGAATTACACCGCGTTATATTCCAATTCGTCATATACAGTATTATCTCTCTCTATCCATTTTTAGGAACGAATTAGGTGTCAAGCAGCACACCATTGACATCGGCCCACCACTGGCACAATTATTGCCCCCAATATTAACGCGACAGCGTTAAGAAGCACGTGTCGGAGAAAAGCCAGCGTCGGTGGCGTGACGCGAAAATCCTGATTGGTCGATAGGGTCAAGACGTCACAGCCACATGACCTCGCGCGGGAATTTCACACAACGCTCACGTGAAACGTGATGTCATGCGTACAATGTAAGTGAATAAAAACATGACATGTAATGCGAGTTAAAGGTCGCCGTATATCTGAAATGATTTCACTTTGTAACGTAATTCATTTTCCTTAACGAAGAAAATGGAAGAATTTTAGGCGGGATTGCAACCCCTTCAGTTGCGAGCCAGACACGCTACTGACTCTGCCGCACTTCTCCTGGCAGAAAGAGAAGGCGATGAGAACGGGACCCGAGAATCCACTCTGATTGGCCTAACTCTGGATTTCGCGGTAAGCGCTGCCCTTTTCGATGTTGGACCATTCACTAATGCCAATGCTGAACTACCACTCAACCATTATTTAAGCCAACGTTGGACGCTGATTCGTGCCATCGTTGGGCCGCCTTTTAACCAACATTTAAGCCAATGTTGGACCACTGTTCAACCAATACCTAAGCCATCGTTGGACCACCGTTCGTTGGGGGTTTCACAACCAATATTGCCATCCAAATTTCTTATCCAATATTGGCTCCCAAACCAACCTTATCCACTGGCTATTTCCATTTCGGCATCCGAACTTAACCGCTGGCTGTTCTATTTTATTTTATTTTCGGCAGCCATTTTTAGCGGGCATGTTACTGAACAGGTGCGTACCCAGAAAAGGGGGGGGGGGGTTCTTATGTTAGAACACACGTGTCTCCCAAATAATCAATGAGCTCGGCTTCTACGATTTCGCGTGTTAACGTTGACTTGCACTGGCACTTGCATTTTTTCTGAGAACGAGATAGTGTTATTTTCAAATTATGCTCTGTGATGGTCGTTTTTTCTTTTTTGTCTCTTTTGCCGTTTGCCGTTTTGTGTGTTGTCATTGTGACGATGGTTGTAGACTATATATTACCGGAACACGTATTCAATAAAATTCAGTTGTAAGTTGCGCCTTGTTGTGTCCTGTTCTCTTCTTTTGTCCTCGTCCTTGCTGCGCACAAGATTGTATAACAGACCCAGGGCGAGTACACGCAGTTGGAAACAAAGATTATTTGCAGAAAGTGCAGTAGAAAGATCTCAAATTTGCCTTTCCTTTTGATTTCTTCTTTCGGAAATGAGTAACAGAATTCGTTTCTTACCAAAGAAAGTTGGGAACCTCTTTAGCCAAACGCTGCGTTTTTCATTATTTCATTTTAATGCCGAGACCCTAGCTGCGTAATAAATTTGATGATTCCATTTTCATTGTTTCGACTTTTTTATCATGTTGACGGAAACATTTTATATTAAAGGCGATATTGGTCAATATTTAAACGACGAAATAAACTATAATTTATGTAGAACTTCAAAGAGGAGGCGGTGGAGTGCTTATGTACATAAACATACCACACGTTGCAGCATGTCCAGAAAATTGTCGCGTAATCAGTACGGCCACGGAATTCATTTCTGTTGTAACGTTCCCCCCTGATGACTGCCACATTCCCTGTAGATTGCAGGTACTACGATCACTCATCGTTCAACCAATCATGTCAAGGTTCTGATTCTTCCTTTTCCTTGACCCATTTTAACACCAGAAGCATAAGCAACAAACAGGATGACCTAAATCTGTTTCTTTAATCAATAGGCCCAGATATTAATGCCTCGCTGTGTACTTAGACTTGGGTCTCAGAAAATTGTGAACCCCCTCCCTCGGTGGATATGAATGCGCTAACCTGGGTAGGAAAACTAAAAAAAAAAAAGGGGGGGGGGTTGTAGCTATTTACCCCAGGCCAAATATCCATTCCTACATGTGAAATGGGCTTTCTATTATTATGACCGATGTAGAATCTCTTGTTGTGGACGTTGGAAGTGCTGTTATTTGTGTTTTTTATAGGCCACCTGGGGGAAAGCGAGGCTGTGTTTCTAATTTGTTTGAGGATCTACTTGATTTTCTATGCTCAAGCGCCAAACCATTTTTTTGTTTTTTGGGTGATGTAAGTATCGACATGTGTAAAAACGGAAAACATTTCGATGAATTAAAATATGTCTTGGTTACTTATGGATGTATTAATACAGTAACTCTGCCTACCAGAGTGACCTCAGATACGGTTAGTTGTCTTGACGTAGGCATAACCAATTTAAACACTCACGAGGCTGATATTTTCAGAAAGGACATAAGCGACCATTTACACTTTTTCTTTTGTATAATACCCTTTTGTAAAAAAAAAAAGAAAAAAAGAAAGCCTCAGTTCAACGTAACAGTTTTAGATACAAGGAACTAGATGAGTATTCGCTAATAAAGCTTCGGGACCAAATAGCTTCCACAAATTGGAACAGTGAGTATGTTTAATAAAAACCCAATATTGTGCATGAAAGCTTCTTTAAAAAAGTCAAGCGGTATCATGACGCTGCATTCCCATGCAGCAGATGAACAACCGAATAAGCAAAATGCTCAAACCTTAGATGCCTACTAACTTACAAAAAACGAATCGCAGAAAAAAAATTAAATGTTCCATGATTTTCCTTAGATGCAGGGATCCAAATACAATAGTAACATTCAAAAAAGTATAAAAACAAATTAACATCAAATCTAAAAAAAAACAAAAAAAACACAAGTATTACCAGAGCCTATTTTCTCGTGTCCAGAATGAGCCGAAAAAAGATATGGCAGACTGTGTTAACACCCTCACGAATGAGAGTTAAGCTGCGGAAATGCCAAGCGTCATTATCAATGGCAAGCGTGCGAGCGGTTTCGAACTATCTGACACAATGAACGAGCACTTCGTGCATGCTGGCGAGTCAACTGGTGCAGATGCACCAGCATGCTGCGTCACGTCTACGCATGGTTTTCTACCAAAGTCGATAATGTTATCACCAGCTACCCCCCAATAAATAGAAGAATTAGTAAAAAAATATTAAAAACAATTTAGCGGCTGGAGTAGATGATATTGAACCAGTTCCTGTTAAATATGCGTGGCACTATATCGGCAACGTCCTATCGTATATTATTAATTCTATGTCAGAAACTGGGATATTCCCATATAAATTGCCAGTTACTCCAGTGTACAAAGGGGGTGAAAACATTTTTACAAAATTTTAGATTCATTTTTGTCTTGCTCATATTTTCTAAATTATTGGAGGGGGTCTGCAGCGCAGGATAGATCAATTTCTTACATAATTTTATATAATTAACAAATCTCAGTATCGGTTTCAAAAGGGAAATTTCCGGAGCAGGTACTTGTAGAAGCAAAAGACAAAATCAGTCACGCGTCCGATCGAACGCAGGACTGTGATGAAAGATCTTGGTGTGTGCCTTGATAGCGCATTGCCATTCAGTGCTCATGTTTCTTTTATTGTTGGCCGTGCGATGAAAGCTCCTGGTATTATATTTCGTATAACTAAAAAGTTCAGACGCCCTGCTTGTATGATTCGTTTGTTTTGTGCTTTAGTTTGTTCACTGCTTGAATTTGCCTCTGTTGTTTGGAATTCCTAACACGTACACAGCCTTTAAGTATTGAATCAGTGCAAAAAAGAATGATACGCATTTTATATGATAGGCACTTTCAGCGTCGCTTTTATTATGATTATGGATTTCTTCTTAAGAGCGTTTTACTTAAGTCTTTGTCAAACAGAAGATTCGAGCGTGATCTGATTTTTTTTTTGCACAGGGTGGTAAATGGTCGGACTGATGCTAACCAACTTCTGAATTCTGTCGATTTTCATGTTCCTTGCCGCGTTACCAGAAATTTTACTGTCTTTTATATTCAATTCATGTCTAAACTCTCACCACTGTCCCGTACGCAAATTACATTTAATAGAATCGCATCCTCTAGCTTAGACATCTTCACAGATCTCTCAGTTTTTCGCCGGAACTTGGCAAGTCTAGTTGAAAGTTGAAACTCTATTACATTTTGTGTGAAGTATGCGACCTATTTGTACTCATGCTAATTTGTACATTTGAAGCTGTGCGTGTGTTGTTTCTTCTTTTTGTCTTGTGTGCGCCAATGTGAAGACCCACGTGGTTGTTTTTGGGCACATTAAATAAACAAATTATTATTATTATAAAATGGTTTACAATATTGAAAACAAAAATATATACATTAAAACTTTTTTCTAGATTTCAGAAAAGCATTCGACATACGTGGGGGGGGGTAGCTTTGGCTTTGATAGAAAATTACTTTGATAATCGCTTTCGATTTGGTAAAGTCAACAACATCGTTTCGTGTACATGGCAAATCAAATATAGCGTCTCAAAAGGCTCTATATTAGGACCCCCACTTTTCTTACTTTATGTTTTCACTTTCATTCATTCTGATGACATGCTCTGGACTAATCACGTGAAATATCTCTGCTCTAAATTAGGCTAAGCCGCAGGAATTATAAATAAGTATAAGCACGTCCTTCCAACCAGCGTAAAAAAGGTTTTATACAATTCCTTTTTTTTATTCTCATTCATGTTACTGTACTCTTATTTGGGGTAATACGTCTTTCTCAAACTTACATACAATACACTTATTGCAAAAAAGTCCTAAGAATAATAGGTAACGTTTCCTACATTCATCATACACATTCACTGTTCAAATTATACAAGATTATCAATATACACCAAACCTATAACTATCGTTTAACAATGGCGTATAAATATGCGGCATTATGACGCTCAAATATAATTCCTGTCTGATTTAAAAGAAAAAATCCATTATTATTCATCAAGAAATCACCAGCCCTGGCAAACTCCGAAATGAAAGACCAAATATGAAAAAAAAAATCAGTTATTCTTTACCGTCTATACTGAACGAATATTTTGTTAAAAACATAGATATTTTACAATTGTCAAACAGCCAAATAATCAGTTTGTTAATTTGATTTTCTCTTTTTTGAGCACAGTATTCTATGTACTCCGTCGTAGCTGCTGAATGGGTGTCCCGGAGCCTTGTCAAGCTGCATTTGTGCAGCTTTTTCTCCGGCCTCCCATTCACCCCATGTAATTGTGGGGAAAAATAAAGTTCGTGTCGTATCGTATATAAATGGCATTACAGTAATTTCGAAATCTACCGAGCTTACCATGTATTCAAATAATACGAACTTTTTTTTCAGCGTTTTTTATAGCATTGTGAGAATCGGCAACAAATAAGTATCTTGCCGACGTAGCCGCATGGCTCCAAGAAAATAAAATGCAATTAAGCACTGTGAAAAAACAAAGTATATAATATTCGCACCCAATAAACAAAAGCGATAGTACAAATATAGTTATACATTTTAAAAATGAAATTATAGAAGGAGGAAAAGAGCAGAAATATCTGAGTGTCTGGTGTAACCAGGAGCGTAACTGGAATTCCCATGTTAATAAACTAAGCTCGGAGCTGTCCCAGGTGGTTGGATGTTTATAGAAGATAGGAAACCTAGTACTGCATGGCTAAAAAGAAACATATACTATTCTATTTTTTTATTCTAAACTTAGCTATTTTATTTTAGAACGGGGAACAACATCATCCAACAACATCATTAAAAAAAAGTAATCAAATAGTGGGAAGGTTAATTCAACAATTGCCTAGCCCTACTTTTGCAACATTACGGGGTCCTCTACCGTTCATCTAGTCTTAAGACATGTTAATTACAATCTCGCCATTTAAGTTCAAGCCTATATTTCTACGTTGATTTGAAAAAACTTGTTTTAATATCTTCCGCATTTGCGGCACAGAATATCTAGTTAAAAGCGCGCCTCAAATTGGTTCCATATTAATTTACAAATCAGAAACCCAAGAGCTGGCCTCTGTTTTCGGCTCACCAGTGTCAAATGTTTACCTATTAAAGGGGCACTCAAGTGGTTTTTGAGTTCGAGTTTTGATGATGACAGCTGAATTTAGACGCCCTAAGTATCCCTAAAAACCCAAAAGTATAGTCATACGGTGATTATTTCTTTAATAAAAATGTAATTGAAGGCCGCCAAACCACGGATCCATCCGAAAACGAAACCACTCTCATTGGTCCTCGCACGCTTATCAAAAGGATCTCGGGCCAATGGCGTTGGACGACGTTCCGTCGCGCAGTGATCCCGAGGTAGCCGCATCGGCCGAACCTCTTTGTCATTCGAGCTTCGATCATGGCGGAGTTCTCTACGCTCGAGGACCTGACGCCGTTAGAGGTTGAAATTCTTCGGCGGACAGCCGACCTGGGGATGATTTCCTATGACGCCACTCCGACGTGCGATGTGGACCATAGCAGCGCTTCGGAGTCATGTTCGGGTTCCGAGGACGACGAAACGCAGACCTTTTCGGGCGTTCTTCGATTTGCGGTTGGGGCAAGTCGTAACCAAACCAACGTTTGACATCGCAGCGTTACCTCTGGTACCTGATTTCAAACGATGTCGCCACGTTGACTTTCGCCTCGGGAGGACGGGGGAAGGCTGGTTCAGACATGTGCAACGAGCGCGTACCTACGACTGCGTCCGTTGCACCGGAGCGACCGGAACGACCGCTCTGCGGCGCGCGTACACACCTGCAACCATTACAACAGCGCAGCGTGTCGTCAGCACGGCGACCCCTTCTATACGCCGCCGTCAGCTGTTTCAGCGGCCCCTCTAAAAAGGGGGCGCACTGCTACTCAATGCCGTAACAGAATATAGACAGACAGTTTTCTATAGCCTAAAGCTTTATTAATTTTTTTCTTGATAGGCTTGCAGGGTACAGAGGATGAAAAAAGAAAATAAAAAGATGCAGTACGCCATCTTGGACGATCACGACTCTAATACACGACATTGCAATAGTACAAATATCGCCACACGCCTTTTCTACGATTATAAAAGACAATGTAATCTTAGCAGCGATATAACAACGTAGAAATATGATTTCGTGATCAGAGAGACGTTGCGAGCGTTCAGGATAGCTAACACTAATCACTTTTCTCCGGTAATGAAAACGCGTGAAAATTCGCATCCTTTATACGGTACGCGCCAGTAATACCTTGAACTTGAGCACACGCATGAAATGCGCCAAATAAGAAATCCGGGCGATGTTCGAGGACACAAATGCTTAGAAAGCACCACTGTAGCCGAAGTAAACAAACACGACGGCACGGGCGTTTCTGCTGTCTTGAGAGTGCCGCCACGACATCGCCGCACGAGTAGGTGGATCTTCCCTTCTAGTACGTGCTGGGTTATCATAGCGACACACGACGAAAATTCACAGTCAAGGATAGCGCGTTTACGCGGAACGATGCCGGCCGGCCGGCCCGCGACCGGCACGACCGGCCTGCAACGCGCGCAGATACGTGCGCTTCCGCGCATCCCGGGAGAACGGGAAATTCACCCCCCGTGGAGGAAGGCAAGGAGAAAACGTAGTCCCTTGTTTGTGAAACGATAATTGGAGTATCGCGTATTCTAAACTGGAAATAGCTTACGTCTTGTGAAATTATCATGCACAACATATTTAAATGAACTGAAAATTGTTTCTTTAGCGAAACTTTACAAAGGCCGCCAAAATTTTCAAACATACGATAATTTCATTGGTCCTCGCAAGTACAGAAAAGAGTCCGCACGTATTTTATTCCTGCGTGATTAATAGGCGGTTCTGCCTTCTAAAACTGAAGATACTCATTCACTGACACTTCCTTAACGCCGTCGCACCAAAAAGTAGCTTCTCCAAAAACCGCTTGAGTGCCCCTTAAATTAACAGTCCAGTAGATAGCAATCGTGTACGAAAGTAACATGACAGTAATAATAAAAAAAATCAAAACAGTTGAATCAATTTAAAATAAATCAAGCACATAAAAGGTTCGTCGAGCAAAGACTGGCAAATACACTTAAGCCGGGGTCACAATTCTCACACCAAAGACAGACTGCAAACACGAGTAACTGCGATGTCCGTGGTTCGAACGCTCTAGTTTCTCCTTGAAATCACTGCCATGCGGCATTCGAAGCATAGACCTTGCGGTGACTCGCTTTCCAATCTGTATGTAGACTGTGCCTTGTATAAGCAGTTTGACACCGGCTTTACAAGCCATTAACACGGTGACAAAACTGACACTCCACCCAACAAACCGAATCTTGGCAAATGACGACCATTCAGCGGTTTTGTTTTATTCGGCTTTGGACACACTGGGAGGAGTTTACTGGAGCACAAATACTCATGACAAACAGACAGACATATTTAAGAAGCAAAATAAAATAAATATGTCTCCAAACACCAAAATAAACAATCAGAAAGTCTCTCACGGTCTATTAGAATAAAAAAGTACTTACAAATAGCGTTGTACTGTTCTTTTGTTTTCTTTTTGTTTTTCGGGCCGATCGCTGTGAATTACACGCTGGAGTAGTCGGAGGCTCTTGATTCAGAGTTCGAGACAGTCTAAACGGATCGGCCCATGAGAGAAACGTAGATTGCGTAGCAAGAACACCTGTCCTCGACGGTCATGTTTTCCTCCCCTTGCACTCGCAGGAGAATAGGGGACGGTCCGTCGTGTCTTCGGTTCGCCAAAGCTATACTCCCTTTCATACTTAGCATACAACGCTGTCAAAGCTACTGGCGCGAGCGCCTGGCTTCATCCCAGGTTTTGTTTGCGCGAGAGCGCGTGCTAATAACCTGCCAGGTGAAATACCATGCTCGCGCCAGCAGCTTTTACAGCATTGTACACTAAGTACGAAACAGAGTATAGTGGTCACATGCATGCCCTCAACAAAGGAAGATCACTCGTCTTGTACTGGCGCGTAGGCGCTACCGACGGAATATCCCTCGTCTTGGTCCTGGTAATCCGCATGCTGAAGATCGCACTTGGCATTAAGACGAAATGCGCTGCTTTTGATCGGAGCTCTAGAACTACCCTTTTTGCCGGTTCCGGTGGGGGTAGCGCGTATGGCGGAGATACCGAGCCGCTTTGCACGAAAGAAAGACTCCGCGAAGCAATAAAATGCAGTCGAACAACTCGAAAACTTACGCCACGGTGTCCTGAGATGCACATGTTGATCTTCTCATTCTTTTTTCCTGGGAAAGAAAAAAAGTGATTTCTTCCGAAAATTTTGCGAAAATGGCCGAACGCATCTCCCCGTTTGCAGTTGACTTAAAGTGCTCGGCGAACCAATGGTACGTCTATTTTTCTTCGCGTGATCACGCTCAACTCCTGTAACCACGAGCAGAGAGCGGGCAGATGATGAAAGGGCTGACTGGTTTGGCGGGCGCGTAGCTCCACCGGCACTGCCAGCAGAATGAACGGAGTGCCCAAGGACGGCCAGTCCTCTCCCACGAAGGAGAGATTTGGAGAGATGGTGGACGTGGAAACCGGGAGGGGAACTGTTCTGTCATCGCTTGTTCTTTCTTAGGGAGAGGTGGTTCTTGCGCCAGGAGTTTGGCCGAGCGACCCTCGTGAGCAACCCGTTCCGAGGCCGTCGGCGCACGCTTTCCTTGGACTCTTCCCTCTCCCGAATTCTTCCGTCTGTCTCTTCTCGTGGTGGGTATCCGGGGATCTATCAGGCAGAGATTGCTTGAAACCTAATGGGAAAACTAAAAAGAGACAAGGATAAATCAAATGTCCCCCAAAGAAAAAAAAAGAGAAAGAAAGTAGCGGCTTTATATTTATAGAGTGGGCCACAGTCTCAAGAAATCTTCTGGCCACTTTGGCGTTCTCGTCGTATTCACAGTACCATTAAAGTAATCTAGCTTATGCCCAAATTAAAAAAAAAAATACGGACAAGGAAAGCAAGTGCCCAAAACACACGCACGCACACACACACATAAATATGTAGAATGCGCCACATCGGCAGTCGACGGAATACCGACATGCTTGCGATCGTACGGGTGCACCACGATTGCACCGCGCGAAGAATCCCTGTCGCAAAAGGCCCGCGCTATTAGCCCCACGCTTCGAAAACTCCGCTCAATACCCTGTCTCGTACCAAAAGCCCCACCCTCATTGTACACTGGCCCCGTCCCACCCGCGATTCAACCAGCAGTGTTCATGTTTTAACCTAACATGTTGAGGCACACAGCCTGGCAGTTCGACGACGGAGCTATAGAGTTCCCGGTCGCCGATTTGGAGCGCGAGGATCTGGTAGCACGGAGCATCAAAGAGCCATTTCTCTGGAAACCTGGCCGTCAGGGCACAGCTTTTGCAGCGGCGAAGACCCGAAACACACTTGTTCGCTCGGGGGAAGCGCGTTTCGGCGTCTCGCCGCAGCGCGGCGCCAGACACGTGGCTCTCCTCTCATTCGTTCTCTGCCGTTCCACCTTTTCCATTTGGGCGGCCGCTTCTCGTGGCGATCTGCCAGGCGTTGTCAGTATACAGGAGGCTATGGTTGAGGGTCTACAAAGGATTTTTTCACTAAAAGTAACAACAGAATAAGGTTAACTGCATAAATCTGCATTACCAACGAAGCACTCGCCGCCATGCAGAAAGCTCAGACGCAGAATTGTAGGCTTTGTCTACCTAGATGGATACACATATTTTTAAACCGGTCTAAAACTACTGGAACTGGTGTTTCGTGCTGTGATAAGTACGGCGCCATGACTGAACCCGTTTCGTTGGAACTTTGAATCCGCGCGTGCGTCAGAGCCGACGAACGCTTTGATTTAATGTTTATCCTGTAACTTTAAATGTTTTGCCAGTGACTGATATTTTATGTTTGTTTTGACTTTTAACGTCATAAGATGTGAAGGTGTATAGCGCACGCTTGAAAAACGCAAGGCCTCATTCGGTTATTCCTTACTTGTGTCCTGGGTACACAAGCTCGCGTGCACACTTGCTGTCTTTTAGTTAAAAGCAGAATTCCCCGCCGTCACTTTGAGGACTCTGCCACCTGACCCGGGGGATTCGCGTCATGGCCTTCTGAAACCGAAGAAGCGGGGAAGAAAAAGTGGGGTGTTGGCCACGGGGCATGACATGGGGCTTTTGACATCGGGTGCACTCATGCACCGTCCGATCGAACATAGGGCATCAACTGTCTGTAAAGAGGTCTTCTTCGGGGAACTTGACAGTCGAATCTGATACGTGTCCGTGTGACCCTTTGCTAGATAAAACACAAATTTCGGGCAACTATAAAACCGAAACAGAGACACAAATTTTTGACGCGTTTAAGATCAGATTAAAGAGGGGATGACGGCTACATCAGTGCGTCGTCACTCTTTTCATGCGATAAGGAATTCCGGTTCATTCGGAGTGAGGCACAATCAAATGTGTATATATGTTTATGTTTTCCAAATGAACTTGAGTTGCCAGTAGCGCTCCCTGTGTTCACTGCTACTTCTTTTTCCTCGTTTTTTTCGCGCTGTTCTGTAAAGTATTTATGTTCCAACTAGGCCACTTGCACGTTCTGCTACAATTCGTATTTCTCCCCCTTCCCTAAAAAGCGTGGGGAAGCGGGGATCGTATACGCCCTGGAATTGAACGATATTGCGAGTTGAAAGAATGTGCACATCCGTGTCTCGTCCCCTTTTGCGTTTTATTTTTTACTATCCGATGTAAGGCAACTGTTGTGCTCTATATTTTGAAGATAGCCGATTTCAGTGAGTCGAAATAGATCGTTTGTCGCAAGCCTGTCGCCGTAAATTCCCTCCCTGAACGAGCGCATTTCACTGCGCAACAGTGCGGAGTCGCTGCAGCAGAGGACGCGCAAGTTCGTCCGCTTCTTTTGCAGGGGTGACGTCAGAAAGACGCCGAGCTCTGATTGGCTTCTGATTGGAAGGATAGTATGGGCAGACTTCAAAGCAAGCTGCCTTGAGGTCTACCCACTATCCTTCCAATCGAAGCCAATCAGAGCTCGGGGTCTTCTGACGTCACCACAACATGCATGCAAAAGAAGCAGACCAACTTGCGCTCCACATTGGATTCATGCGGCGCCTCCTAGTTTGCGTCAGCGTCGCCGCCAACGCGTCTCGCAGCTTCTCACCAATAGCGCGACGCTAGCACGCGGTGCGCCAAGACGGACGCGTCTGTCGCTTTGCGTCAACTCTCATCGTGCTTCTGCCTGTTTGCCGCTTGGGGGCGGGTCAGGGGTCCATCGTCAATGACGTCACGAGGAGGCCTTGGTTTGTAGGTATTGATCATACACAGCCCTTACTAAGCGTTGTTGCTCAAACGCTAACCTAACGTTCGACGAACGCCCAGGGAATTCCATAGAGTAGAATAAAAACATTCCAACCTTGCGAACATTGGCGAGCGACATATGGGCGCAGTATAGACCTTTCCAAAAATCGCCTTGTGCAAGCTGCCATCTTTGTCTGCTGGGCTGTGGAACGCCTCCGGAGCATGCGCTATTGCTCTCTTCTGCAGTATATCAGACGCTGCACATGCGTCGACAGATGAGTGACTGGGCATTCTTCGCCCGGGTGATAAGCGATGGAGAGGTCTATATGCACGAGTAATTAACTGTGCAAGTTACACGAGTCATGCGTGAAATTGCACCTAGCAGTCGCAATTTCAGGTATGACCTGGCAATAATAACATGACAGGCCAATATTTATCAGCGTTTGTGTTACAACCTACATGGAATGTTGACAAGCCGATGATATTGCAAGGCCAATTGACATTCACCCGTTTGATGGCAGTGTTTCACGAATGTTCACAAGCCAATGACACTGACAGGCAAACATTGGTCATTTTGTACCGGTGTCCTTTTGCTGTTGACTATGGTTAGTGGTACTCACAGGCCAACATCGGCCATTTTATGCCCATGTCTTTCAGATGTTGGCATGCCAGTAGTTGTGACAAGTCAACATTTACCATGTTATGCTAGTGTTCTTCCAGCATTGGCAAGCCGATGAAACTGACAGGACAACATTGCCCATTTTATGCCATTCTTCATCCAATATTGGCGAGCCGAGGGAATTTATAAGCCAACGTTGCCAGGTTTATGCCAGTGTTCTTCCAATACTGGTTTCTTAATAATGGAGAAGCTAGCCATTATTGGAAAACATACAATGACACGGCCAATATTGGTCAGAGGTTGGCTCCACTGGACTATCATTGGTCCATATTTAGCCGTTGTAATTCGAATATTGGCCCAAGATTGTGCGCACGTTAGCTGTTTAGTACGTTGTATCCCACAGCTATCAAGCCGCTCGTAAAAGTTGGTATCGCCAGCTCGACGTCAGTGGACTGAACTGGGAAATGTAGTTTTGGGGTGTTACATATGGGGCTGTACCCTCTACAGCCCCTGTTTCTGAGAGTGTAGTCGCTCAAAGTCCGTGACTCTGGATCGTCTGCCCGACCATTTGCTTGGCTCTCCTACTTCCTCTTCTTTTAGCACAAAAGGAAAGCAACAACAACGGAATCGCCGTGCACGTGTGCTGTTCCGCAGCAGCAAGCACGACACAAGGGGCGTGAGAGCGCTTACACTGGGCTGCTGAAGCGCTAAACGAGCGTCACGTCAAGTGCAAGTCGGTGCCATATGAGCGCCGCTTCCAGCGCTCAAACGTAGCTCTCCGCGGTACGTGTGAACCGGCCTTTCCTCGGTATTCGCTGGCTCGTGTTTTGCAGAAGACATATAGGACTGTCTCCTCCCGCAAGACGATGAATGCCAGCCTGTCTCTTTGTACGGTATCGGTTTACGAGGAACGATAAATTGGTGTTGTTAGCGTCTACCGTTGCCGCCATCAGGAAGAAAGATAGACACACACAAAAAAAGAGAAATCGAAGAGAAAGAGAGTTATCTGAGCGTTTATGCAAAACGTATCTCCTTCGTCGCCCCGGCTAGGCTGAATTGGAAGCCGGTGCTTTGCATACGGCGACAGTCTCCCAGATTTATTTTTAACTCGGTGGCGCTGATTAATATATTTCTTTCTGGTAGGAATTGTTTTGTGTGTGCACTGACAACTTTGCTGAAGGAAAAATAATCGTGCTGCTTCTTTGTCCTTTGGTATGCCGCGCGCACCTAAAACTGAGAAATGGGCTTTTAGTTTTTTTTTTTAAATTGCTTTGTATGTTCTCGTTACTGGTCTCGGCCACATTTTGGCACTCGTGTCTGAGAACTCTTCACGCGTGGATTGCGAATGATTTACTTGCTATGCGGAGAGCAAGTCGTCTGCTTCTTGCTGCAGGGGTGACGTCAGAACGACGCCGAGCTCTGATTGGCTCTGATGGAAAGGAGAGTGGGCAGACCTCAATGCTAGCTGCCTTCAGGTCTACCCACTATTTGTTTTTTCTTTTTCACTCCGCCAATACGAGCTTGGCGTTTCGACATTGTCGCTCTACCCCTGTGCAAGATGCAGACCAACATTTGCTCCGCATAAGATGGAGTTGGAGCGGCACACTGATAAGCTTCTTGGGATTAACGACTCGAATAGCGCGCTTCATAAAAGCAGCACGGGTAAAGCTGATCAAAGTCAAGTTTGATATAACCACGCTAGCTATCTGCTGTGATAAGCAATTGCTGCGGCCTTTTTGTCTCTACTGACTGCTTAAACGCGAGGGCGGCGGCTTCCAAGCATCTTATCTTTCCGCAGCCAATGATATTGCAGCGTCAGCCGACAGTAACGCCCACTATCGAGTCGGGCAGCAGACAAGTGGGAACGAAAGACACCCAGATCATTTCTAGCGTTGCTGTGTAGTCGAAAGCTATGAAGCTGCGGTCACACTGATTAATACATCGCACCAAAAACAGCCTGCTCAGACTATAGGGAGTTTTAGAGAACAGCTTTGGCACATCCGATACTGCGCGATGGGCCCTCAGGTACGATCCGCGCATGCGCGAGTCTTCTGCGGTAGCGCATGCGCAGATCGTACCGGAGGGCCCGTCCTACCGAATCGTATCTGCAAAAACGCTTCCCTAAAACTCTCTCGAGTCTGAAGCGTGTTTTTTCCTTGCACAAATGTTTTTGTCACATCGGTCGCAGTAGTACAGGACATGGTCCAGGCATACGCAAACGTATGAAAAAAGCAGGCTTCGAACACTTCGTTTCATTTATCGTGCCCTCAGTGCCCGAAGGCGTTACAGAGGGGAAGAGCGAGCAAAAAGGTGAAAGCAATAAACAATATATACATAATAGACGCACTATACAAGTTTGGTTTGTAAAGGCAGTTTTAAAGTAGTCCGTAAGCGTGGCGGTTGAACCGGGAAGGTGGTTCCATTCCTGGGACGTAAACAGGAGGGACGAAAGGCGAATGAAACCTTGTCCTAATAGAATTTGGTATGCCCATCGGATGTTGATGATTTAGAGGAAAGAAAACGTAAACTGGCTGGGCGATGAGTTTGTCGCTGCAGAGGGAGATATGATTAAAAAAATAATGAAGTAAAGAAAGAAGAGCAAGTTTTCGTTTACGAATTGTCATGGTATAACAATCACGTGAACATACAGAAGGTTTTTCCTGAACTGCTAAAACAATAAAAAAATCATCTTATATATCTTTAAACGGTCGGTAACAGGTCAAGTAATGCAGAGCTATGAGAAAGCTTTCTAGGGGCAGATTTAAGCACCAGAGGCGCGCTGCCGACGTTTGGGGCCAAGCGGTCTGATCGCTCGGAGAAAGTACCACATGGACGTGGGTCCGGAGAATGAACAGGGAATAGAGTCACCGAATGCGTATTTCATAGACCCCACAAACCCGTTGAAAAAACGGACGATTGCGAGCGCCATCTATACACAGTAAACACTTTCACACCTTTTTCGGTGTAAATGGATTGTCTTATAACTAACAGTCTTACCGGTGTAGAAAAACGTCTTAAAAAAAGGCGTAACTCCTCACAAGCTTAAAAATGGGTCTGATGTCAAAATACACCCTTTTAGAAGGGCATGATGGCTGTAGTACACCCTTCTACAATGATGTACTACAGCCAGCAGGGTCGCTAAACTTGTGGAACACGAAGATTCTCTGCGTTATGACGTAGCGGGGGAGTTGCCGAAAGAACGCCGCAAAGTTTACTTTTCACACAAAACCGCAGATCCGTTTATCTTCGTGACTTTTTTACTGAAGGGGCGAAAAATCCCTAGCAGTCCCTAGGCGCCGAACAAGAGCAGCACGGGAGAGCACGCGGAGACGACCGTGGTTCATAGTGTGACGTCACGACCAAGATTATCAGCTGCGACCAACATGTTTGATGGTCTCTAAAAAGCACGGAGGAGGCTTGGGGTAATTGCATTCTAAAATCAACACCGTCGAAGTTGAAAGCCGGATATCGTTCTTATTAGCACCGATAAAAAGAATTACTGACAAACGTCCCTGCCGTTCCTTTCTTTCTCTCGGCCTTTGGATATGATCAAAGTGAAGCCTGACGTGGCTATACTCTGTTTCACCTTATGATGTACCGCAGGAAAGGCTACAAGCGCGAGCTCCTTGCTCTAGGGCACATCTCGGCGGCACAAGCTCTCGTGCGTTAAGAGTAGCTCCCAACGCTATGAGCTCGCGCTTCTAGCCTTCTCTGCGGTACAACATAAGGTGAAAACCAGCCGAGTAGCGCCGTCCGCCTACGGGTGGATTTCGCCTCAGTTGTCCCCCCCCCCCCCAAATCGGCGGAATAAAATTATTTTACCGATTAAGTTGTATAACTATTGGCCACGTAGGCCGCCAAAAGCGTCAGTGTGGTCGGCTTCCTAGGATTAGCCAAGCTGGGATTAAGGTGCAACCCCACCGTGCATGACGTTTTGGCGTTTTTTTGACGGCTTATAACTTTATTTCTATGTATCTTACAATTATAAAATAAATGTCAAAATAAAGAGCTGCTTTTCAACAAGACTTTAATGTCTCGATATTACGGTTATTTTTAGTTGTTAGTTAATTATTCAGCTTTTAATAGACCACAGTCTCTAATATTGAAAAAATTATTTCTCGAGCTGTAACGTCCCATCGTCCACGATATTTTACGTGAGCGTACGGTTGGATGTAATAAATTAAAAAAGTAAGCAACAAATTGTACAGATAATGTATATTTTAAAATAAAAAATAAAGTTTAAAATGGTACTATTTTATGCCGCTATAAAAACTGAATCACGTCAGCTAATCAAAAAAACGAGACATTAAATTATGAAGCATCCTTCGATATTACATTTTACAGAACTTCCATATTGATATATTACACGTTAAGAATGTTATAAGACCTCAAACTTTTCCCATTCAGTTACGGCGAGTTGTAGTTTCTTAATATAAAATACAGATGGCGACACGTGTTCAAGAACAGCTCGATGTGCATTTTTCGTCGTGTGCCGCTTGGAACGCCACGTGAAAGACAGAAAAAGCGCCAGATGTCAGGGTGTCAGATGCCTGGATGCCCGCAGTGAGCGAGCCAGAGATGTCAGAACAACAAGCGCGAGGCTGCGGGTGCACAACAGCTACCTTTGCGCGCGTTCTACTGTGCGTCGGTATACATACCCGACGAGATCCAAATGAAATGGGCACCATGAAATGCATTCTGCCATTT
Source organism: Ixodes ricinus (assembly GCA_037355805.1). Taxonomy (NCBI): domain Eukaryota; kingdom Metazoa; phylum Arthropoda; class Arachnida; order Ixodida; family Ixodidae; genus Ixodes; species Ixodes ricinus. Next base: position 87,416 of record JAZHYW010031533.1, read on the forward strand.
CAGATTCCGCCACGTATGCGAAAACATTTTAATGTTTCTATCACTTGCGAAAATCATTTTCGCAATCAAACTATGCTTGTCGGAATGGTTTGACTATATTTTGTTTCAAAAACCGCCTCGGTGGCTCTTAAGTGGCAATACATATTAAAACAAAGCACAAAGCATTAAATCGTCTCAGTGTCTCTGAGCCAACGCGCTGGCCAATGAGTCCATATCTGTCGGGTTTAAATATCGGCCGAGGTGCCCGCAATCCGACAGAGGCCAATCTGAGATTTCGGTTGCACGTCAAATGATCTCCAGTTAGTCAAAATAAACCCGCTATTCTTTTTTTATTTTTATTGAGGCGTGGTAAGTGATTTTTGTTTGTTTGACTTGTGAAACCCTAAGATCTAAATATTTGCTTTGCTTTACCTTAGTTCGGAGCGCAGCCAACGCTACGGGCTGATGAAGCCTCTGAAGCAGCGCCAAGAGCGCGAGGTTAAGCTGTTCGTTCTCTTTCTGTGCCTATGCGGTCGGACTAAACTAGAGGCACTAAATAAGCTACGCTTCATACACATCTTGGTGTTTAAAATGATGGTTGTCAGGTATCTGAAGCTTTATCTGAAATCACAGGAAACGCTTTTCCGTCCTCCACAAATGATTAAACAGTTCGCGACAAAGCAAAGCAATATTACGTGAGCTTCCTGACACCGCACTTTTGAATCACGACGATCGGCAGTTGCATTTGATTTGTTACTAATCACCAAGATGGCGGCGCCCACAACAATATCTGGGGGAAAAGTGCCGATACTCTAAGCGTAGCTCATTTAGCTCACAGGCTAAACCAAGTGCGGTGGGGGATCGTTGGCCGAGTGTGTGGTGGCACCGCAGATCAGAGCACGTGGAGAAATGCTCAAGCGCAAGCTCCGTTCAAAGCACTGGAGCTCACGCTGCAGAACCTGTAGGGACTAGGGTGCCTTGTAGGGAACCTGTAGGGACCTAGGGTGCCCCTCGATGTGTTTGCGTTGGTCTTTCAAGTAACGTCAAATGTGCCAGTGCACGAGGCCCGTTTCTCGAGCGGCCCTTGGAGGCAAATGGCGGCCCAGCACTAAAATGACTGGTCCTTGAAAGCGAATGGCGGCGGAGCACCCGCTCGTGGCACGTGTCTTGCGCGTTTCCGCAACAATGGTTGGCGGTACTTGTAAAAAACGCCTTTATCAAGGGGCTTTAGCAGGGACCCTGGGTTCAGTCGCCCATCTGCATCCTACCGTCGTGCGATCGTGTACCACATATACTGCGTAATGCACGTTAAAGATCCCGAGCTAACAGTTGTACTGCACTTTTTGTAATCGTCAACGGGTAACAATGTCGCCCTACGAAACTGCTGCTCTCTAAAAAACTAACGACTAATTTTGAATGCGCCGTTACATTGCATTTTTAATGTGTGTTCGCGTGTTCGCGTTCTTTTTTTTTTTTTTGTCTACATCTTTGATTATGCGGCTCTCACATGTGATGAAACAGACTATAGATGTCGGACTTCTGGAAAAATATTACATAACTAAGAAAATGGCACGTGAACGCAAAAGACAAAATCGCACATAATAAAAATAATTGAAATACTAGAATTGATTATAATTGTGTTTTCAAAGTTTTGAGCGCACCAAAAGCTATAAAAGCGAGCTCGATGCTTTGGAGGGTGCGCTTGTTCACTGGAAGTGTAGTTCAGGGCAGTATGCTCGCACTTGTATGTTCCGCTTCGCTCGCACGAAAAAACCAAATACATTACTGGTAATGTACCTATACTTCGTGTCACCCCGTGATGGACTAAAGGTAAAAGCTACGGGTCACCAGATCCAATCACAAGCCACTTAGAAATTGCGTGGTATTTCGCTTCGATGCACGTGTCGGTGCCTCTGTCTATAGATCACTAATGTGTATGGGTGGACAGTGGTTCGAATTGAACAGCACTGAGTGACTCATCAATTTTACATCGCAAAGAAAGCCACGACATACAGACTCTTTGCAGTGTCGAAGCTATAGAAATGATGCAGCGCTTTTTGGTTCGGAGCATTATTCGTCCACCCCTATTCAATGTTAAGCATGTCATAGTTTAGCGTGTAACGTGATTGGACCTGGCGGCCCGTGGCTTTGGCCATTAGTCCATCGTAGGATGAGACAAAGTATAGTGAAACAAAGCTTACCTTCTGTATATGTGCAATGCCCTCAGTTTTCGCGTGATTACACGCTTGTTTACCATTATTGTTTTCGTTTCCCACTGCGATTCATTTCGTGCTCTTTTGTGTGTTACATGCATTAGAGACCAAGGTAACCCAGGAGAATTCTATTTCGCGGATTGTAAAAAAACCTATGCAACTTGCCACGTGTGCCACAATCAATACAAAATATTCTAAGTTTCACATGTGACCGCTTGCCTCAGTAAACATTGTTATTTGTCAAGAACAATTGCGATTATGAAATCACGTGGGAAAATCTCGTTCTAAGTACGCGACCGTTGGCAGGCAGTGAATACTCATAGTCGGCGCCGAGATGATTGACAGGTGAAGTTTTTCTATCAACCCAGAGTTAGAATGTTTCCTTCTTTTTGTTGTAAGCAAACAGGAGACAGCTTACACCAAATCTGAGGGCAATAGAGTACTATGAGCATTCAAAAATAACGGCCTGAGCAGTATATATGTGTACAAGCTTTAGCTTTTGATGCACCCTTAACTTTCGATACGCTCAACGCTAGTGTAAAATGTTTCATTCTTCATCAGCGTACCATGTGCGTGCTTACACTATATTTTATACAACGTCAAACTCTATCCGTTTGCATCTTTTTTTATTTATGCACACCACTACTTGCGCGCATAAATCACCAAATTAAAACTGGTACAGGATGTCACAAAAAAAATTTACAGGGTTCTTTTTTTTACCGCAAAAATAAACCACGCATCGCCTAACGCTCACTCTCCGCCCAAAGGTAGCGCTAGGTCACAACCATATGCCAAAGTTTCATCCCGAACGGACACCTTATTCAAAAGTTATAAGTGGTTTCCTGAAAATTTCAATGGGAAAATGGAGCCCATTTTTGCCCGTTTCCGGTTTCTGGTGGGTTTCATGTATTCGAAAACCCCGTCGGCCGCCATTTCCCTATTGAACTTTTCAGAAAATCACTTATAAATTTCGAATAAGGTATCGGATTGGGCTGAAACTTTGACATCTGTTTGTGACCTCTAGCGCTACCTTTGGGCGGAGAATGAGCGTTCGGCGATACCTAATTTATTGTTGCAATAAAAAAAAAACTGTAATTTTTTTTGTGACACTTTGTACATTGTTTAAACTATGTGCAAAAGCTATCCACAGACCCAGAATCTTTGCCTGGCCATTCATTGCATTTATCACTGGATTCGTATTAAAACTAATTCTTATCATTTATTGCTGTGAGTTAATTGTTAACCTCGGCATTTTTTTTTTATTATGCCTCCCGCACCAGTCTTACTTTGGGTTTACCAAACTCAACATCAAAACCAGAGTGTCATTTTTTGTGTTTTCCAGTCTCGTGGTTTTGGACATAATAAACACCCAGCTACCTAAATGAGACACCAGACCGCCAGAAAAATAGTTCATTTGTTTTGATTTTTTTGGTAGTTAATTCCTCAAGCTAGAATTTCGGAAACCCAAGTCTATCACGTCATTACGTTTTCCATCCACAAAGAGCCAAACACATGCGCGACAAAAGGGCCGGCCCGTCATATTGCCACCCGCAAAGCCGAGAAACCAACGCTCGGTCACGGACTTGTAGAAGATTCGCGTTCATTCTTGCACCAGACGTAACTTTTGCCCTGCTTTCTTGTTCTCGAAAGTGCCAGTTCATCCTCGCCCCGAACGCGCGACGCTGGAACCTTTTTGACGAACTTTCGAGATAGTGACGCACTGTAGATAAGCAGCTGCCCGCGACCTTGTCGAGTCACTCTCGCTCTCGCTCTCTGTTACGCTGCCGAATCGCCGCCTGCTTTTCTGCTGCTTCGACGCTCTTTCTCTTTACTTATTCTGTTTGGCACAAGTTCGCCGACTAAACCTTTATTTTTCAGTTCACTGTTCGTCCTCTCGTCACCTTCATTCGTGACAATATGAATCTGATCACATTGAAATATGTGTAATTGGCCTCTGAAATCTCCGATAACGGCGCACAGGCAATTTTACAATTTTCAACGCGTCGGTGGTTTTGTTGTGCATGTGCCTCGCCGTTTGGCTCAGGACGATTTTCGCCTTTTGTTCTGCCCACATTTGCTGGAGACGTGACCTCGGAGCGTAGGCAACTGGCCCCCTTGCACGAGAACTGGCGCAGCCGTTCGCGTTCCAAAGAAAGCTCGTGCAGAGAAAAAAGGGCAAGGGACCAGGGATGTCTAATTCAGGATATAGAAAAATACCCCACTGTATCGAAGCGCCACCACACACGATTTCTCGCATTGATGTACAGGCCTGGAAGGAGATCCCACCGCCATCTGTTGGTTCAGAATCACACTAACCAAGGGTGGGGTTGCACCTTAATTCTGCTTTTGTCAACGGAAATAACAGTAATGTCAGTTTGCCAATATTGTGGGTGATGTTCTAAGAATGCTAGGACTTCAAGCTTCCATCGTACACAATCAAACATGTCGACCGTCAATTCGAACACGCACCATCGAGTTCGTCGTTCACAACTGATTATCCTGACCCTGACGTTAAGGGTTGGATGTAAAAGGACGTCACTGAAAGCCCCTGCACACTACGAGCCCTGGCTCGTGCCTCTCGCTTGGAAGTTTGTCATGGCCACTTATGAGTTCATGAAACGCGAACCGTTTTAATTCCAGAGCCTCTAGAACCATTATTTCGAAAAATTACGCTGTTCTGCTCCTCGTCGTCGCTCAGTTGGGACGCCTCTAAGTAGGGGCGTCAAAACAAGGGGACGGAGAAGGGGGCGATGCACCCCCCCTCCTCCTCGGTAACGTGGAAAGAGGGGGCAAGGGGCATAAAATGGTGTAAGGGAGGGATTCGATATTTCAGAAAGCTATATTACAAATTCCCCCCCCCCAAACTTTTTTGCGGCACTTCTCGGCCCCTGATTTTTGTTTCGTTTGTGTGTGTCGGTCGTACCCCTTTTTAATTCCCCTCCCCCGGTTTTTTTCCCGCCAGTCCCCGTCGCTCCCTCATCTCTTAAACACTACCAACGAGTGACCTTATACCAACGTCACTACCCACACCTCTCTCGGTGACTTCGGTAGCATTGTTGACAGTAATGAAAGATGAACTCTAAAAGCCCCTGCGCACAGTTGCGTTTGAGAGCGTTTGACTTCGTTTGACCGGGTTGCGGCTGCAAGAAACCAGGACATCCCTGCTTCTTATGTTGCGTGCCAAGCTATTTCTTGAATTGGATTCCACGCTTCATACGAGCACAGACGTGCCGGTTGCTCGCTTTCGTGACGCAACGCGTCAGCTCAAACGCACTCAAACGCAAATGTGCGTAGGGGCCTTCAAGCGGCGTACATCGCGCACGGATACAGTCTCACAAAGTTCAATCTACGCCTGGATTCCGAAGCGAAAATTTTGGCCTCGAATAACTCGTTCCCAAAGTTGTGAAACGTCACTTCGTCGTCACCAACAACTTCTACAAACGACGATTTTGCGACGAGAAAGTTCCGAGTATTCACAGCCCGCCTAGGGACAATCCTGACAGCACTGACGTAGGGACGTAGGGACACGCGGTCGTGACGTCATCAGTGCAGTAGTTGAATCGGCTGGCCCCACAGTGTTGCTCGCGCGCGCTCCAATGAAGCTCGTTACGACATTGTGTCTGCACAATCTCGCTTGAATTGGAGCAGAGTTTGGATGATTGACATCTCATCCCGCGTGACGGCTTCGTCGCGGGGGTCCAATAGGGAGTATTCACTGGCGGCCATAGCTGTGTGCGCGAATGCTGAGCGCGTGCTGACAGCGAGCTTCAGAAGTTCTTTTGCAACGTGCATTCCACACCATCAAGATTACCGGTCCTAGCAGCCTATTAGTGTGAGCTCGTTCCGAGCATGCGCTCTAAACAGTGACCTGAAATATGGCGTCCAGTGAATACCCCTACAGGGAGTATTCACTGGCGGCCATAGCTGTGTGCGCGAATGCTGAGCGCGTGCTGATGGTGAGCTTCAGAAGTTCTTTTGCAACGTGCATTCCACACCATCAAGATTACCGGCCCTAGCAGCCTATTAATGTGAGCTCGTTCTGAGCATGCGCTCTAAACAGCACCCACAACTATGGCGTCCAGTGAATACCCCTATAGGTACGCTCCGCGAATTTCGGCCCCAACTTTGTGTTTGACAAGTTTAGCGACCCAGAAGGACGCTAAACTCGTCTGTTTTAAAAGATATCAAAATGTTTCATGACGTCTTCTTTGTTAAACTTCTAATTGGTTTTCACTCCTTCCTTTTTTACTCCTACACGAATCAGCGCTGTTTGTGGTGATAAAATGTACTCGGGCGGAAGTCGGCGAACTTTCCAGACCACTAAGCAGTTTATCTTAGGGCCGCGGTGCTATTTGCCCCGGTCTCCGCGAGGCTTAGTCTCGGCGCCATTTGGTCGGGGTCGCGGCTTCGCTCTAGCATTCGGGCGCCGCGGTTCCTGACTCCAGGGCGTGGTCCCCACCGCCCGATCACGCCAGCACGTCGAGGAGCACGCACACGTCTTTTCCGGGCCGTCGTCTCGCTAAAGAGCGTTTAAGCGAGGACCCCATTTGCGGTGCATATCGTTCGCGGCAGTGCCCGCATATCCCCGTTCCACAGACGCGTGCTTTTTCTTCTACGGCGCGAAGGGATGGCTCTTTCTTGTAAGGAGCTTTGGCTTCGGAACGGGTGGAGCTAGCTATACGATTGCCAGGAATTGAATTGTCACGTGTTTTTGCTATCTGGAAGCGCGTCGAAAAGAATACGAAACTTTTCTAATCTTTATCGAGCTAAATAAGGTTTAAAAGGACGCGGAAGTGAATTCATAATGTTCTGCAAACGTTTCGTGGTGGTTGGAACATAAACGCGCACAGTTAGGTTCTTTAACAGGAATCAATATACTTTTGGATACGATAAAAAAGATACAACCAGAAGGCTGTTCTTCACTTCAGATTTCAAGAGGCTATACAGCAGACATGTATATACACTCTAATCGCACTTCAATAAAACACAAAAGTAAGGTGTAAAAAAAGAACTACAGGGTGTATTTTCTTTCAAAAATAGTTTTCTTCATTCCAAAATTAAATTACGCGTCGCTGAACGTTGATCCGCCGCCCAAATGTAGCGCTAGCGTTCCAAGGCGGATTCCAAAGCTTCAGAACCAACCGTTATCTCAATCCAAAGTTATCAAATATTTTTTTAGAAAATTTCAATGAGGAAATGGGGCCCGTTTCCGGCCGTTTCCGGTAACTGACGCCATTCAGCTCCATGCATTCGAGTGCGCTCCATCGGCTGCCATTTTTTCATTGAAAATTTAAGAAAAATTACTAAGAACTTTTGAATACGAAGACGTTTATTTTTAGAACTTGGGCATTTGGTTAAAACCGCTAGTGCTACATTGGGGCGGAGAATGAGCGTTCGGAAATGCGTAAATTAATTTTTTTCAATATTAATAATAATATTAAAAAAGATAATTCTTTGGGGGACATTTTATAGATCCTACACTCGTAGGTTAGTATCACGTGGCTTACTCGTGGTACCTCATTAGTTGAAGTGGTTTGATAAAAGAGCAGAATTACGTTTAAGACGCTATAGCATGATTCAGCGGAAATGTGGCAATCCTGTTGTTAATCACACACAATTTTCCCCGTGTTTTCTTTTTTTTTGTTCGAAACATTTTTTTGAACATATTAACAGACGCCTACTATATACAAAGAACGAGGATTACTGCGCTAATAATTCCTACAACAGTCCGGTAGATGCCTACATGATAGCCAACCTCAGAACGTTAGTAATATTTAAAACAGAGGAGTTATATTGCAACGTGGGGCTCAAAGCGTCGTCTCGCTACGAATCAATCTCGTAAAAAGAAATTGCTCGAAACACTTATATTTTTACCCCTTTATGGGCGTAAATGGCCTGTACCATAGTTGACGTCGTTATTGGTTTTGTCTAAAACAAACCATCGTATTTACTGGATATTATGTTCGGCACAGCGAATCATTTCCTTTGTCTATTCAGAAAAACTGGCTTTGTTTTGACGGTTGACGAACATCGTCGTCGGCTGCACAAATGGAACTTGGATTCCCTTCGCAAATCTCGAAGAAAATATATCTTTTGCGGCGGAAGATTCTGCGTAAATATTTTCATACGTCGGCTGTAGGGCGGTCGATTCCGGAAAGACGGTCCTGGATGCACTCTTCGATAACAGCGAAAGAGCATTCCTCTTCGTAAACAAGGCTCTAGTCGTTTGTGCTGAAAGTGCATTATGGACGGCAACCTAGGATTAAAACTATTTGCTCGTTGACGTAGCCAAGAGGACGGGACACCGGTAGCAGGGAGTGCCAGCACCGCAGAATCTCACCAACGCAGCCATCGGGCAATGCCCACTCGGGCACTAGAGAGCGACCAACAGAAAGAGCCGACACCGATGAGCCCCGAGCAGGTGCAGCATGCACCCGAATGTACCTTTGGCAGGCTTGCGGCCCCTCGGCGCACGAGGGATTGCAAACCCGCCAAAGATATATCTCCGCGTGTTCGCTGCACGCAATAGGGCTGTCTGCTGTTTCTGTTTGTCTCTCTAGTGGGACTCGGGCCCCTCTTCGCCTTATCAAACTGAATGATGAGAAAAAAGGGGTCCCTCCCGAGGAGAGCCACCGAATAAAGTACGCTTTAGAATTATGCTTAGAATGCAATTAATGCAAAGGTGCAAGCGAGCTGGACAAGAGTGACAATAACAATCCCTGCAGAAGGGGAACCAAGGGGACAAACACAAATCTCCAGACACTGCTATAGGTGACTGGTGCGCGACCGAAAAAAGCCGCCTGTTCTGATTGCATTCTAACAGGGCCAGGCGGATTCTTTCGGTCGCGCACCCGTCACCTAGCTGTGTCTGGAGATTTGTGTTTGTCCTTTGTCCCCTTAATTCCCCTTCTCCAGGGATTATTATTGTCATGCTTTAGGAAAATGACACTTCCGTCTTGGATGGATAAATGGATGGATGGATGCTAATGGCTGTACCCTTTCATAACGGGCTGTAGCTTGCGCCACTTGTCCGCGACAGAGCAGTACGACCCCGAACTTCCTGACACCGTACTCGAATCCCAACGAGTCGCATTTTCGAATCGTAAGATTCGCAACGGCGGCACCAAAAATGGCGGAGTCCATAAGAAAATCAGGGGATAAAGGGCCGGAACCTTAAGCGCAGTTTATATACTGGCTCTACTCAACCTAAAGCCGTACATTCACACGTTACAAAAAAAAAAGGAAAAAAATATATATAATCGCTTATGCAACTACAATTACTCTTGGTTAGAAGAGTAGTCTTTAGGCTACTTGCAAAAATCCCAGCATGCTACTCTGCACGCGTCGCGTTATGGGACCTCTGTGACCATAAAGAGGTGTGGCATGATTTCGATCAATTTGGACGACGAAGGAGTGCATCTCAGCACGGCATGAAAACAAAGTCAGCGCTCCCTTGCATTTCACCCCGTCATCTTCGCGAGAGCCCCTGTTGAAACACGTACCTCCAGCGGTCGTTAGGACCTGGCTAGACTTAGCGGGGAGAAGAAGTCCGGCCTGCCGAGTCGCATACCTTTTGAGCGGCTACGCTACCAGTCCAGAGTGCAGCACGATCCTCCCGGGTCGCGGATCATTTAGGAAGCCTAGCCCATCGAGACGATAGACGGTATGATCGGCCCAGTACCTGCTTCTTCTTCCTTTGTTTACCTGCGCACAACGTCGCCGGGAGCCACAGAAACCTTGCCGCAGCATTCTTTTCATTTTGGTAGGCAACAGCGTACATTTCAGCTCTTAAACAATGCACGCAGTGTATTTCGTCATGACGGGATGTCATTAACTGAGGCTGGCAAATCGAAACCGAAACAGTGGCCAAAAGGGATACCCAAGATGCTTTGCGCCGAACTACGCCGCTAGGATCACTTCGATTTTGCAAGAGATCTATTAGATTACTCGATTACTCGACAAGTAAAGTAATCGGCCGTTACCTAATAAGAGGCAACCGTTACTTTTCCGATTACTTCAAATTTTGAAGAACGAAAGATTTATTTTTGTCGTTTTCGAAAGGGGTTTTGCACTCTATCCGTCGCTGTATCAGAAGAACCGAACTACGTACTACTTTTTTTCTGAATCCACCGATCTTGGTTCTCTTTAGTGAGACTTGGTTTGAGGATTTCCTGGCATGAAACTTGTACAAACGGACTGGATTAGGGAGGGAAGGAAAATGCAGTAACGGCTACAAGTAATTTCAGTACCTTCAAGAGTAATCAGGTTATTCTTGCGATAAATTCTTAAAAATGTAATCAAACGATTACAAAAGTACCGCAAACAGTAATCGATTACAAGTAGTTCGATTAGATGTGATTAGCGCCGTACTAATCTGCCCAAGGCTATTTTTGTTTCAACGTGATTGCACTGATTGATACGTGAAGAGGTTGGGTTTGAGACTGAAACAACTAGACACAGTCGTTGAGTGTGTGCTCCTTCGCGCGTTTTAAGTGTTATATTATGTCGTGCACTACAAGATGAGAACGCAACACATTCGAAGCTTTAGCAGCTGTCACTCGAGCAGGTTCCAAGTTCCTCATCGAAAACTTGTTCCAAGAGTCGCTCGGAGCACCGACAACGTCGTAGTATGCGAAAAAGTAAACGCGCAAATATGGTGCACCTTATGCCGCCATGCACGGCTCGTAACAGACGACGAGAACCAACAGAAACGGCGAAACAACCCGAATAAGTGCGATAAAAACAACAACCAGAAATACAAGAGTATAGCGACACAAATTCTCGAACTAGTTCGAGGTCGATGTTAGGGGGTCCCTTTTGTTCCCAATTAGGGCTCAGGCGTTTTGCGATGCCCCATCGACATCGCTTCCAAGAGCTGCGTGCTAGAAAGCCTAAATATAAGAGAGAACGCAACTATGGTGGATGGATATCGCGTCTGCGACTGGTGCGTCCTATCCCGCCCATACATCAAAAGTGGTCCCGAACTGGCAACAAATGACGTCACAGAAGCCGGAGTGTCATGCTGTTGACTGTCGCGATCCTGGCGGTTGGCCGTAGAAACGCTGTCGAAAAGCACGAGCGAACGCGAGTGTTGCTGTCGTCACGGCGTCCCAGGCGTCCCAACTTCCGGCTGCTGTAGCTTCCGTGGACTGTCACAGTGGGAGAGCGACCTGCAGCAGAACAGGCGTCTGCCATGTGTACCACAACTGTTGAGACGCCGCCAGGGTCGCGACCGGCGACAGCATGACACTTCTATGACGTCATCAGGCGGAAATCGAAGGACCACTTTTTTGGCCGCGGTAAACACACCAGTCGGAGCCGCGTTCCAGGCACCATAACGCAACTGAAACCACGGAGAGCGTAGTCTGCAATTTAAAGGCAGCAGTCGCCTCCTGCACAGATTGGTCGTAAGTGCGCATGCGTTGCGTCGTCACGTGGCCAAGAGCAAAGCGGACGGAAAGGCTGAGACGTTGTAAATACTCTCAATTTTAGGCACACCGCTGCGCGAGCTCGAGTGGCGCGCTGCGGGGGCCTCGGAAACTACTCGGGAAAAGTTGGAGGGCCTCTCGTGTTCGCGTACTTGGAAGGCTTCACCCTCTCGTAAACAACGACTCCGGTTTGTTACGGATGCGGGTTGCGCCAGTCAGAGCGGTGCTCTCTCGCTGGAAAGTTGTTGGGTCCCCGTAAGGGTAAACGGAGACGCCGCTCAAGTGGTACGTCGCCATCTCCTTGTGTTCCATGTAGGGGGGTGACTGCGAGGAGTGTTGCGCTGCCGTCTTGTTTCGTTCGAGTTTCGTAGCGCAGATGAGTACTACAGTGGAAAAGTTTATGGAAAAACATAAATAAATGAAATGATCGATTAGAAAAGAGCAAGTATACGCACACTTGCATACTTGCTATCTTTTTTTTCCTTTCTTGTACAGGGTTGGAAGTCTGGGAAAACAACTGACAGTGTATTTTTCAGTGGAAAAATGGGCCACGCATCGCCGATTGTTCAGGTTTCGCCCAAATGTGAAGCTAGCAGTTCAGAGCAGACGCGGACGTTTCAGCGGCTTGCCGTTATGTGATTCAATAGGTATAAGCTATTTTCGGACATTTCCAATTAGAGCAAGACGGCCGATGAAGTCCACAAATATGCGGAGATGAATGGCGTTGGCTACCGGGAATGGACTTTATTTTCTCATTGAAGACTTTTGAAACCCCTGAAAATTTGTAAACTCTTTATTAGAGAGTATTAAGCGGGTTTCACACGCAGCGATTCCGCGGCCGAAATCGCTGCCGCTAGCGGCGCGGCGGCACGGATCGCGAGGTTTCATTTCGCATGAGCGTTTCCAGCGGTTGCGATGGTGGATGTTGCTTGCAGCAAGCAGAGGCGCACAGTCGGTTACAGTGGCTTCTAACAACAATTTTAATGCCGTAGTTTTCTGTTTCCCTTTCATTTCACCTTAATAAAACAAAAACAAAAAAGCGTTTAAAATACTAAATAAACCTTGGCCTTATTTGCTTATGTTTGTTTTTTTTCCAATCTTTCTTTTTGCGGAGGATGAAACCTCGGATAATCCTCGGCAGCGTCACGAGCAGCGCCTTCCTCGGATGTAACGACTGATCTGGCCGACCCGAACCTCCTGACCCGAGCCTCCCGTAGTATTGCAGTGGTTTCACACGGGTCTTGTGGATCACTTTCACGGCCTCAGCTCTTGCCAGAGTTTCTCTTTGGTCCCATTGTTCCTAAATTGTTTGACCTGCGCGTCCCAAAGAACCCGACGCTTCGGCACTTCACTGATGAGCAGTTCATTGAACTGGGCGCGATACATTTTGTCTTACTTGGTGTGACTATCTGTGTTGGAAAAGACACGTCAATATCGCTCAGTTCTTACTTTTCCCCCCACAAGCGCTCGCACAACCAGCTTCCGATTAGCGGCTCTTGCGCTCGCTACAGTTGGTACTCAGGCGAGGAAAGTAAAAAAGAGCCGTATAATTCATTGAGAAAACAAATTCCGAGGAAGGGGACAGCTAAAATGAGCCACGCATCGCCGATTGTTCAGGTTTCGCCCAAATGTGGAGCTAGCAGTTCAGAGCAGACGCGGACGTTTCAGCGGCTTGTAGGAGATCATGGAGGCGAGGGGGACCCGCCTCCATGATCTCCTGAACAGTTCCGACGCGACTGCAAGCAAAGAAGCTCGACCTGCCGAAAAGAAAAAAGAAACCGCAAGTCAGTCGCTTGCGTACTTTCTCTGCTTGTCGTCTGCTTCAAGAACATGAAAACGCCGCCGTCCTATGCGCCAGCTTTCCCGCAATGTATCTCCTCCTGTCACGTGATTTCCCGCCGCGCTGTGAGTGGCCAGCGCGGAAGCTGCCTCTCTGCCACGGCGAAAAATTTCCAACCTGGTGGAACCGCGCCGCTCAGCCGCTGCGGCTGGCCAGAGCGCCGCGACGGCAGAAATCGCGCCGCGGCCAAAATCGCTGCATCTGAAAACCGCTTTAGAATAGTGGACCACCTCGCTTTGGATCCCCGAGCGCCTGATGCGTCCAAGCTGCTTGGGGCATTGGGGTTCCCTTGTCTAAAACTCTGTCACCAAAAAAATAAATAAAAAATAGAATGTTTGTATTTATTTTTTTATTTTTTAGGCGTCATCGCTAGTGTTTGGCGGCGCGGGGACTGATCGGAAATTCTAAAATGGTTCTTTAAAACTCTCCAATAGCGAGTTGCAGTTTTCGCTTTTTAACGTTTTACATGATCCGAACAAACTAGACCCAACCAAAGTTTAGTGCATCAAACAGCGCATTTTTGTTTTTTTCTAATTCAGCTAGTATAAGCGATTTATCTTCACTCGAGGTATCGGTTTCGGAGAGAAGGAGACTCTTAGAAGCATCTGGGGGTGAGTAGAGGCTGAAAAATCGGTGTTTATATGTGCATTCTTTTTGTAGATGCGTCTGCTCCGGGGATCAAGTCCGGAGTGGCTACAAATTAAAGGACGTTTTTGTTTTGTTTTAATTTCGACGGGGCTTATTCATTCCTCGAGTTTGATGGAGGCGTAATTTATTTATGGCGCCCCGCGTGGTCAACGTCGCTTCGGCAGTCAATCTTTTGAAAACATTTCTAATGCCTAGAACCCGAGTCTGTGAAGGAAAAATGAAGACACACACAGATAGGAGGACATAGACACACACGCGTCTCTGAAACGGCTGAGGTCTCAATCAACGACGAAACTTGTCCGTGAGTTCTAGATGACTCATCACGAGGTCAATGACAGTTCTCTGTTTCACACCAAGTCCGAACGCTGCCGACGCGAGAATTCGATTCCACCGACTGAACCAACCAGGCAACGTGAAGGCGACGTGATCCTGCGCTTTTTGTGGTGTGTGATTGGTTTAACCAATGACAGCAACCCCCCCCTCCCAAAAAGAAAATAATTTCTCAACAATGTTTCCTTTTGGCGTTGTGTTGGATTGGCTTTATACTTTTCTTAGCCGAATCTCACCTAATTGAGCTCGCACTACTTGTGGCGTCTTCGCTACGCTTATTTTTTTATTTTTTTTTAAGCGAAAGCCTTTTTTTTCCTATTACGCGAAGAAGCGGCGGCGTCGTGCCCGAAAGTTGGTCCCACTACTACGTCATCAAGCTTTCGCCTCAGAAGTAAAAGACAAAGAAAAGCAGAGCAAGGCGGATGCTTCGTCCCGGAAGCCGTCGTGAAGCCGGCGGGGTTCACCGCGCCTGCGCACTGGGGGAGCGTGACGTCACCGCCGGAGTGAAAAAAAGCGACGTGGCGCACTGCTTGGAGGAATGCGCTGCGTGGAAAAATGCTTTCACATCCCTACTTGGAAGCAGTGTTTCTGTTTTTTCTTCTTTCCCTGTAGTGCTGAAGAAAAGAAACCTTTGCGACGTTTGATATTGGCGAAATTCAACGGCGGCGCGATTCCCGTGGCGGCGGGGGCTCCGGCAGGCGCGCGGCAGAGCCGCGCGATTCCAGAAGGTTGGACATTTTTCGCGACGGCAGAGCGGCGGCATCCGGCGCTGTCATTCACAGCGCGGCGGAGAACCACTTATAGCGAGATTGTGACGCGTTGAGGCTACCAAGCAGCAGCCCCTTGGCCGTGCAGAGGCCCTTGACGCCACGAGCGCGATCCGCATTTCGCTTCGCGCTAGCGGGGGTAGAGAGCTCGCGGCCACGTCATTGCGTTTCTGCTTTAAAGTAAGATGGAGTATAAACGGGCTTTTACGACCGTAAATCGCGGGGACATCCGCGCTTTTTATGTCACAAAGCTGCCCCTTGAATACATCCATCTCACAGCCATCGTTGATTCCGCCACTGCTGCTGCCATGCATCGGTGGGAGATAGTTTTTCTGCACAAGCGACAACCCCGCTGAGAGTCTGCTCGAGCAGAACACGAAGCGGCACGAGCCGTCTTGCGGATTGGCTTCTGTCTCCGATGAACTACTGCCTTCACTATACTCAGAAAAGTTCGACGACGGAGCCACAGAGTGCCCGGTCGCAGATTTGGAGAGCGAGGATCTGGCAGCGCAGAGAATCAAAGAGCCATTTCTCGGGAAACCTGGACGTCAGCGCACAGCTTTTGCAGCGGCGAGGATTCGAAACACACTTGTTCGCTCGGGAGAAGTGTGTTTCGGCGTCTCGCCGCAGCGGGGAGCCAGACACGTGGCTCTCCTCTCATCCGTTGTCTGCCGCTCCACCTTTTCCATTTCGGCGGCCGCTTCTCGTGGCGATCTGCCAGTCATTGTCCGTATATAGGAGGCTATGCTCTTATTACCTAGTTATGGCGGCTTCGCGCATGCGTGGAACGCTAAATAAGATCGGCCTATTGGTTGTCACGCTCTACACGAAGCACAGATGGTTCGGCGACTCGAGGTTTTAAAAGTCTAGGTTCAAAGCGGGGTTGATCCTGCAAGGAGCAAACTCTCTTTAATTAACAAGAAGCACCTTCTTTTTTTATTTTGTATCAATTCTGGCGAGTTTGTGTAACAAAAGCGAAAACTACAGAACCAACTCAGATCCTAAAATAAAGAATAAACGCCACTACATACACGAACAAAATACATCTAGTTTTGTCGCGTCTAGTACACTATTGCAATTTTCACCGCAGGCAATCGCCCGAAATATAAAGGAAACGGAGCAACAAAGGAGCAGTAAGGAAAAGCAGAAAACTAAAACAAAAAAGGACGCTTAAAAAAAAAAGAAAACAGCAGAACCATTGGAGCATTCACGTGCGAAGAATCGTGGAGGCCGCAATCTAGAAAAAGAGCAAAGCACGAAAGATGAAAATGTGTGTGAACACATATAGGCAGTACCGTCGGGGGACAGACTCGGAAATAAATCGCGGGCCACAGACTTGGAACCGGGTCGACTACGGGGGTCGAGATTTGCCGAGTCGCCTGCCTAATGAAAGGTTGCTGAGTCATCTCGGGGCATTCTGCTGGCTTTCACGCTTCCTCTTCCTCCGAAAATATGATTCGCCGAGGACCGAATAAAAACAACGTATACGCATCTAAAAAAACAATAACAACAGCAAAAAAAAACACGAGAGTTGCGGCAGCATGGAACCCAGCATTGGCTTTTTTTATTTATGCGAACAGGTAAAAACAATGCATGCACTGCGTGAACCTTTATAGACCGCCTTCGAAATTATGCTGTTTTGCGGCGGAGCTGAAAAATATTAAATGACGTCATGGCCTGGTGACATGCCCAAAAGACATAATGGAATAATTGAGGTGGCACGCCCCCGTCTAGGCCGGGAGAAACACACCGCTTGGAGGCGCGTTTCAGGCACCCTACCCAGTTCTTAAAGCCTCCCGTAAGTTCTCATTCTCATTCTCATTTATTAATCCCTTAAATGCCCACGTGGGGCTTTACATAAGGGGGGCAGGCAGTCTTTGTACAATTCAGGTACACAATACAAACAAAAAGGGAGAAAAAACGAACAAAAGATGAAACACAAGTGGGCTACAGGCCGTAAAAGGTGGCAAGTGCTTCTCTAAATTTTGCGATATCCGATATTGTTACTATTGAGTCTGGTAATTTATTCCAATTGTTAATAGAAAGCTGCAGAGGTGAAAATTTAAATATATTTGTCCTAGGAATGGATAAAAGAAGCTTGCAGGAGTTATCTAAGCGACGGGAGGTGTGAGGTGCAGGGATGCAGTATAAAGATCTCTGCAAAGGAAGATGATAGTAAAATTTATGTAGAATGGTTAAGGCGGATATCGTCCTACGTGTTTTAAGAGAGGGGAGGCCAAGTTGAGTTTTAAGATTACTGACACTAGCCGTGAAATTATAATTTCTATGAATAAACCGTACCGCTCTGTTTTGGACGGCCTCTAACATCTCTTCTAAAAATAACTGATGGGGATTCCAAACCGATGAGGCGTACTCCAGCTGGGGACGAACAAGTGAGGTGTATGCTAAAAGCTTAGTTTCTTTAGAGGCAAGAAAAAGGTTGCGTCGCAAAAAGCCGAGTGTCTGGTTAGCTTTACGAACAATGTTAGTTATATGACATTCCCATGAAAGACGGCTTGTTAAGTAAACCCCGAGGTACTTATAAGTTGATACATTTTCGATCCTATTACCGGAAAGGTAGTATTGAAAGTCAATTGTGTTACGTTTAGTAGTGAAAGTCATTTGTTTAGTTTTATTTACGTTTATTTGCATCTGCCACCTTTCACACCAAGATTCGATAGCGTGTAAATCAACTTGGAGTTGCGCACACTCAGAAGGATCGGATATTTTAGAATACACAACACAGTCATCAGCATATAATCTAATTGAAGACTTAATTAGGGAAGGTAAATCATTAACGTAGATGAGAAATAACAATGGACCCAGCACGGTTCCCTGAGGTACTCCGGATTTAACTGCTATAGAAGACGAGCAACTGTTGTTAAGGGCGACGTACTGCGTTCGGTTCGAAAGAAAATTGGCTATCCAGTTGATCAGAGTTTCTTCAATCTTAAGCGAACGTAATTTTAATAATAAACGGTGATGAGGAACCTTGTCAAACGCTTTTGAAAAGTCAATAAAAATAGCATGCGTTTCAGTATGAAGATGAAGGTTTTTATGAATGTCTGTTGTAAATTCAAAAAGCTGGGTGTCACAGGACAGAGACTGGCGGAAACCGTGCTGGTTTACAAAAAGTAGACCATTATCAACCATGTAGTTCATAATTTTTGAATAAACAATATGTTCCATCAACTTACTTGCAACACAGGTGAGAGAAATGGGCCTATAATTCGTGGGGCAATCTTTGTCCCCGCTCTTAAATATTGGGCTTACTCGAGCATGTTTCCAGTCAGCGGTACGTCACCGGAGTCAATGGACTGTTGGAATAGCTTGCATAGAAGAATACTGGAAACAGGTTTAGTTAATTTAAGCAATTTAGTCTATATGTCGTCCGGGCCTGGGGCAGAATTATTGGGAAGGTTATCAATCAGTTTCTCGATGCCAAACGGTGTAATAGAAATAGGGTCCATCCTGGTTGCGGATTGTATATTGGGGCGTGTGGTCGGGTAAGGGAAAGACTCTTCTGTGAAAACATCGCCAAAATAAGAGTTAAGTGTCTCACAGCTTTCTCACAGTCTCACAGTCTCACAGAGGGGGATCCCTACAAGGAGGTAGGGGGGGGTTCTTGACGACATGCACATAAAATAAACCCCACTGCTGACTCCATGTGCCACAACCCTTCAATTATGTCCCAATGTCACATCCCTGTAAACAAGCTATTTTATTGTAAGATGTGATTTTGCTTCCTAATATGGGGCTGTGTGTGTGTGTGTGTGGGGGGGGGGGTCTATACGCTATCCTTTAAAATCAGTGGGGTTCCGAGATACACAATTTTTGAACTTGTGCCTGGGCCCTATGACCCTCCTTGGGCCCTGTGCGCTTCCATTTGAACAGACTGTGGCGCCCTCGTTTTGGGTAGTACACAGTTCACCTGGTTGGGACTCCCACTATTGTAGCGCCTTCAACCGTGATTTTTTCCTTCCGTGGAGTGCAGAAGAAGCGGAAAAAGAGCTTGGACGTCCCAAATCGGCTGCATACAACGGCCGCAAGACAATCGAAAGTGCCGGATTCATGCCACCAACTCACTAGAGCACGCGTCTCGTATCTCTGTGAGTGCTGACGTTGGAACATTTGGCGTCCTGACGTTTTTTCTTCCCTTTTATGTTTCTTTGGGACGCGTGACACGGCGTTTCTTAGTTCGCACTCTTATCGATACTAGCTTTGGGCTGTGCTTCGACGGCGTTAGCATTTTTCGTTTTCTTCTTCTATTTTACTTATTATCGTGTTCCGCGCCAGAGCAGGCACGCTTCTACGTATATATGTGGCAGTTTGAGTCGCTTAAGTGTATGGTTTAGTATTACCCAAAACAAGTCCTAACAAGTCATTTTTCGCAGCGCCTCCTGGGCAACGCAGGCTGCCTATACCAAGGGTTCCGTTGTTTTCGAAAAAAATTCGATGAAAAGAAAAACGCTCGCCGGTAAAATTTCCGGCTCTTCGGATCTATACGAAAAATTCTAAAATTCAATGTCACGATGAAGAGAAGAAAAAAAAAAGAAGAAAAGCGCGATGTTCTACAAATATGCTTGGTCAGGATCAGTGGTCTTGAGCGCGAGGCCTCTCCTGTTTCCTTTGAAGTCTCTGGGCAAAATGGGGTTCACCGTTTCTCCCGCCATGTTTTGTTGAGAACGTAGGGTCGGTTGTAATTTCGGGTCACAATAGAATCCACTGTTGTGTATTTTTCACTTTACACGTTTTAGAGGAAGGCGAGGTTGCGTTTGTTATTCGCAACTTGGAGCGATGGTGGTACCGCGGTGCGAAAATGGCGCTCCCTAGCTCTTGGATGCTTCACAATGAAGGCTTCCAGCTTCCAGGCGCATTTGAGAAAATTAAAATTACTTGGGCGTCGCAGAGCCGACCTTCTGTTCTACGACGATAATTCGGATGACAGCCATCTTTAGAGAAACTCAAGCGCTCCCCATGGCTGTGAAGGTGCCGAAGTGAAAGCTATGATCCTAGGAGGAGGGGGCAGCTCATGGTATGATTTCGACGCACCAGCCCGCTCAACCGCACGATGGAACGATGGAAGGGGAAGAATACGAGCTTTGCGGAGACTACGTCAAGGATTCAAGGAATTTTCAAAGTATCGACGATTATTGAAAGCAACTCTCGTTTGCAAGTTTGGTTGCCGGAAGACCCATTGCTTTGCAACCGCCACCAGCCGGTGCTCCAGTCTATGATGTCCCAGCGAAATTCCGGTTCATGAAAAAAGAATGAAGAAGAGCCCACCTTGACACCAGCTGCTTGAAACGTGAATGAAACATTTACACCACAAATCCCGCTGGCGAACACAAAAACGAAGCCAAAAAGAGCGAGGTCTGTTCAAATGTTTCGAATGTTCTTGTAAACCAACTTGTTTCGTTCAAGACGTTAAATCGTACAGCCAAAGGCACTGGCTGAAGCTCCAACTTCGTTGTCCGTGTAACATTAATGCTTTCTACAGCACTGGTTACAAAAGCAAGATGGACAGGCTCGCAGAAGACGGAGCGACCGGAAGTCGCCTGGGACGCAAGCAGCGGTACATGTTTGGAAACCCTTTTATGGCAACCGCCACTCAGGGGTGCTCCAGTCTATGACGTCCCAGAGAACTTCCGATTTATAAACAAAATGAGTAAAGGACACGGTAATACCGCTGCTTGAAATGTAGATGAAACGTTCAAATACCAACTCCTTTTCCAGGTGAACGCCAAAAGAACGTAGGAGTGCGAGATCTGTTAAAATGTTTCGAGTATTCTCGTAAACCAACTTGCCTCCTCCAAGATGTAATATTGCACAGCCGAGGGCGCTCGTTAAATCTCCAACTTTGTTGTCCGTGAAGCATTTATGCTTTCGAGCACCGGTGGCATAAGCAAGCTCAACAGGCCCGCAAAGCCGGTGCGACCGGAAGTCGCTTGGGGCGCCATTAAACGGCAGTTCGTGTTTGTAAACCACAAAAGGGCCTATAAACAATGGTAAGGGCGCCGTGCTCAATCTACCTGAAGAAATATCATTGTACGCAGGTGAGTTATTTTAAATTTAGGGAAGGTTTGGACCGGGTAGTATTTATTTTTATAACGCATTTTGAAACTTTGGGCACACGGCATAATCAAACTCTGAATTTCGGAGAATCGGGAAGCCATCATAAATAAATTCAAATAAAATCCGAATATTCAAGAAAAAAAAAAAAACCGGAAAGCGTTTTTTTTTTTTTAATTTCTGAAATTAACTCCGAAAACACGGAATTCTGTAACCATACAGCATCTCATAATAATAATAATAATAATAATAATAATAATAATAATAATAATAATAATAATAATAATAATAATAATAATAATAATAATAATAATAATAATAATAATATTAATAATATCTTTATTCAACCTGGAGGGTTGCGGCACCACAGAAGGCCATTGGCCCACACCTGAGGCCTGTGGTGCCGCACTACTACATCTTCAGTTGCTGACAAAGGCATGACCATGAGCGCGTGCTTTTGAAAAACGCCTCATATACGCACAAATTATTGAATATTCAGAAGCATTCTGCCGGGCAAGGCTCAACACGCCCATGTGCCCTTGTCTTTTACTGTATTTAGTGACTCGAGTGCAGCGTAAATGCAGTCAAAGTCCGACTGCGCTGCCTCATATGCGTGCAACGCACTCGTTCACAATATAGCTCTTGGCGCAGGCTTGCAAACCACGCGCTTGCTCACACGCACTGATTGCTGCTGACGGCCCCCCTAGCTGTGCCCGCCTGACGCGCTCCACGGAAGAGCGTCGTTCCAAAACGATTCTTTGTTGGCTGCACGCACTGGCGGATACAAAACCCTTCGATGTGCTTGCGTTTGTCTTACAAGGAGCGTCAAATGCACCAGTTCACGAGGCCCGTGTCTCGAGCGGCCCTTGGAAGCAGATGACGGCGCAGTAGGGAGAATGAGCGGCCCTTGGAAGCGAATGGCGGCGGAGCACCCGCTTCGTAGCACGTGTCTTGCGCGTCTGCACAACAATCATTGGCGTTACTTATAAAAAACGCCTTTATCAAGGGTCTTTAGGCGGATAGTGTTCCTATAGACGCTTTAAACACGCGCCAGATTCGAGCCGCCACTAGCCGAGCCTTCTCTTGCTTTACCTAAGGCCCCGGTATCCTGAGAAAAGTGGCGCCATTCATTGTTGTGGAAATGCTCGAGACACGTGCCGCGCGCCACTTCTGGGAAGAACATGGCGTCTAAAATGTAGCTGAGTGCTGCTCAGTACTGCCGTGATCTTTCCAAGGGCAGCACGTTGCACGTACCTCGTGCATCGACGCACCTTGCGCTACTTTTCCAACATGAAGGGGCTTTAGTTTTGCCGAAATCCCAGGCCACTGAAGCGGGCGTTTACGACCCTCCACAGAGGGTTATGCTGGGGACAAGGACGCAGTAGCACCTAAAGTGGCAATAACCTGTCCTGCTGTGGTAATGATGAAGTGAAGCGAACGGAATAAGAGGAAACAAAAACTGAAGGTCAGTTATGGCGACGCCCATGCACAGCTGCCTCAAAGCGTCTATGTCCAGGCGCAGGCGATGCTGCAAGCACGAGCATGTGGCCCTGAACAGTGCGTGCACTGCACGAGCGCGCGTGCTTGGCAGGGATGCTGAAAGCCGGAGCTCGCGCTTGTAGCATCGGCTGTGGACTTTATTTATACCTAAAGCCCTTTCGGGCATTACATAGCTGAAACGAAGTATAGCGCCACCAGCAATGCTTCGATGGCCAACAGAGAAGAACGGAGAACAGAAATCGCTCTTTTTGTGCAAACCTTAGAGCAAACTTCGTGTTTACCACAAAAAAAAAGAAAATAGAATCGCTTTTTATCGCATGAAATGGGCACCCAACGTTCCACCGGTTCCGCCGCTTCTGCCCATAGGCAACCTGCAATGCTGTTTGGTCTGACGCCAACTGGAGCAAGAAATATTGGGCATGCCTGGGAGTGGCGGCGGCATTGTTCAAACGTGAGCTATTACTCTGGTGGCGCCGCTTAGTCTAATATCTGAAGCAAGAAATATTGGGTAGGCAAGGAAGTTGTGATCGCGTAACATGCCAGTACGGCGGAAGCTACGGCGCTGGCGGGCCAATCGGCACTTGAATATCACCGGAGTGCGCTTTTACTGCGAAGAAGGCTCTTCGCTATGTTATGCTCCAATATGTGTGCGTCGCGCTCGCATACGTAGCGCATATCGAAGCCGTTGGCACGCAATGTGGAACTTATTGTTCCCCCTTTGCCAAGTTACAACGAGACAGGGTATAACTGTGGGCTCTCACTCTGCTGGCGCCGCCTGGCTCGTACCGGCTGGCTATAGGCAGGGGCATGGGGCGGGGGCTGACATAAAAGTGGCGCCATTCATTGTTGTAAAAATGCTCGAGGCACGTGCCGCGCCACTTCTGGGAAGTTCATGGCGTCTGAAATCTAGCTGAGTGCTGCGCTGTGCCGCCATGATCTGCCCAAATGCTGCACGTTGCACGTGCCTCGTGCATCGACGCACCCGCGCCACTTTAGGCTGACAGCGTGAGCGAGCGCCACCAAACGAGCCCGCCTGCAAAAGGCTCAAGGCTTCCTGAAAGCTTGTCAACTGACTTTGATTTGGCGACATTCGGACAGCTTCTACTACCAGAGGAAGAAAAATACAACGCAAGATGGAGATGTTCTGTCCACCCGGTTACGGCAGAAAAGGAATGTCATGCGGTAAGTACACGTTCTGGGCCTCGTACTTTCTCTGCTTTTACTAATTCGTTTTACACTTATTGCTTTGATTACCTTAAATGTGGTCGGTTGGTTCTTTCGGTATGTGAAACACTGTATATGCTTTACTACCGAAACGAGACACAATTCAGAGTCCGTCTTGACGCTTGTTGCAGTATAAATAGTGCGACGTAAGTTCTACGCACAGAATTGCCAACTAATCCTTTTGAAAAGCCAACGAAGTTGAATTGTGTTAAAGTGTACCTGTGTGTAAGACTATTTGAAGTGGAACGTATTGGTAGCATTCACTAGCTTCGTTCGATTTGCCTAGGGTGCCTCCACGTCCTTCTCTTTAGGGTGATGCTATCCTTTGTAGTACCCGATGCCGACAGCACGCGCTCGCAGGGGAACTACGAAAGAAATCGCCGGAGGGCGAAATATCCCCGTCAGCCACAGTCAGCGCCACGAGCGCGTACAGGAACACACTCTTTCACTGCGCTTCGTGAACAAGAAAAGAAAAATAAGCGTTCCGAACAAAATGGCTAGATCACCCTAAGTAAAGCGCTCATAAAGGTACTCTAGATTTGCCTGCACCGTCTCCACCGGTGCAGAAAAGTGTAGAGCACTGTACTTCCGGTATGAGTATTGAGACCGGAAGTACGCTGCCCTACACTTTGCTGACCGGTGCAGATGGGGCAGGGAAATCGAACGAAACTACTGTCCGCCATAGCTGAGCTCGCTGCTGCTGGGCACGTGTTGACGGCAAGCTGCCTCTCATTGGGCAGCGCCTCTGGCGAGGAAAATCGAATATTCTTCGGTCGCGTTTCGGTTGGGCGTCATTTCGCAACAAGAAAGCAAAGCAACGAGAAAACAAACTCTTATCCTTTTGATGGACACTGACATAGCCTCCTCTGTACTCCCAAAGCCTGGCAGTTTGACGACGGAGACATAGAGTGCCCGGTCGCAGATTTGGAGCACGAGGGTCTGGCTAGCACAGAGCATTTCTCGGGGGTCCGTAGTCAGCGCACAGATTTTGCAGCGGCGAGGACTTGAAACAGACTTTCGGGTCCTCGCGCCTCGCCGCAACGGGGCGCCAGTCACGTGGCTCTCCTTTCATCCGTGTTCATCCGTTGTCTGCCGCATCCACCTTTTCCATTTGGGCGGCCGGTTCTCGTGGCGATCTGCCAGGCTTTGTCAGTAGTATAGGAGGCCATGACACTGAAAGTGCAAGAAGCAATATATTTTTTGTTTATTTCAATTGATTTTCGATATTTTAGACGCTCTGCTACTGCGCGTGGACGGATGCTGACACGCGCGTGTAGGTGACCATGACTCGTGCATGATCGAACGCTGCGGTGTCGCTTTATGGTCGATGCAAGAGGTCGCGTCCTAAACTCCGGCCTAAACTCAAAATGAAATAAATTACTGGTATCGCTGTAGTGACACAAAATACGACCCAAGCCACAATATTACGTCCGTGGGACGCCGCATTCTCAACTAATGTTGATTATAAAAGTGCGACCCGCCGTGAGCCGCCGCTCCTTAAGGTGTATCCACAGGACGGACCGGGCCGCGGACCGATTGATCACGTGATACGCGGCCCGCCCGGCTGCAATGAGCATCCCCTCGCGGACCAAACGAGCAGACGACAGAGCGAACGGGCCGGTCTAACCCTCGACCTCACAGCTCCGCCAAACGCATGCAGCGAGCTGCTTTGAGGCTATTTGTAAGGAGCCAAGATTAGGGGTGTCGTGAACTTTTGTCGAACCAGATTTTTCGGTCGAACTTTCGGGGTTCGACTTGTTCGAACCGGTTCGACGAACCTTCGAACTTTTAACCAGATTGGACAGGTTCGACTTTGTGGACAGTGTGGCCAGACCTTGATACAAGCATGTCTAGGTTTGGAGAATTTTTTTAAGCAAAGGGTTATTTTAATTTAATGGACAGTTGCAATTAAAAGAAACTAATTCTAATCACTGAAAAAGTTAATAACTGAATGTTTTTGTACTGTATTAACTGAAATAACCAATCAGTGCTGCCCCTTATTCATCCCTTAGCCATCACCATCCAATCCGAAGCCAACTGGCCAGCCTGTCGCGCATGCGCATACGAGTCGAACCTCATTACAAGGTTCGTCGAACATTCCACTAAAAGTTCGAAAAAGTCGAACCTGGTCGAACTCGAACCTCGGCCAGGTTCACGACACCCCTAGCCAAGATGGAGGTTGAACGAAAGAGACGTTTGGCCGCGGTGGCCCTGGCGTTGACTATTGAGGACGAGGAGGACTTAAGTGAACCGAAAAGGGCATGCTGGATGAAGCCCTGGATGTGCAGGAAAGATCTTGGTCTGCACAGTCAACTCTTTTCGTCGCACAACAAAAGGTTCGTCTTCTTCGTCTTCAACAGTTGGCGCCAAAAGAAAACGGCTTTGGATTTGGATTCCAATCCAAAGAACAAAAAGTCAGCTTGTTGCCAGACTTAGCGCTTCAATTATACTAAAAACGCCGCGGTCCGCCGCCAAGGTCCGGGCGAGAAAAGTCGCATGGCATTTCTCAGAAGCGCGGGCCGCGGACCGCCGGCGGACCTCGAAAACCGGTGACGTAAGATCACGTGATGCGCGGCCCGCGGATCAAAACAGCAGTTTGGTCCGTCGTGTGGATACACCTTTAGCGGGCGGCCAGCGGGATGCCGATCGCTAAAGCAACATTGGGCCGTGACGTCAGTATCGTTCTCTTTTTTCCTCCGGTCCGGGCGTTGCGCGGAGTGCGCTTCTTTGAGCCGCTACCACCGCTACTTCGGCTTGTGATTGGCGTGTTTAGCCGTTGCTTTTATCTGTAGCCCGTGTAGCTTCGGTATAGCCTTTTGTTTATTTGCTTGTGAGGACTCCAAGACTCGTTTTAGCGAGCAACTTGGTGCGCCCAAGACTGCCCAGCTGTTCCTCGAAACATGCCGAGTGCAACTTGTAGCGCTGTGGGCTGCTCAAACAACCCGCTGCGCAACACGGAGGTGCTTTTTCACAAGTTTTCAACGGACCGGAAATTGAAGAAGGTGTGGGTGAACGCTGTTCGACGAGTGGACTTTGGGCTTCGGCTTTTACGCGCCCGAAGAAAAAAGAACAAGAAAACAGACGTGTACAGCCCAGCACACGTGTGTTCGGGCGCCGCGGCCCGCGCCAGTGAGCCTCAGAGCTTTGTGTCTGGGACTGACTCCGCAGCGCGAAAGCGAGAGGGCCCCCAGTACTGTACGTCACTGGCAGCGCGGCGTAGAGCAACGCCGCTCCATTTACGAAGCCCCGATGACAATTTAGGCCTAGCGACGAGTACGGAAGACCGCACACACGGCGACAGCCGCCGAGTACGGCACCGAACGAGTTCAGTCGTTTTACAGTCGCTAGCTTTTGGGTCTACGCACTAACTCTTGCTACATATGCTGGATAACTACCACGTATACAGAATTAAAAGAAAATCAGCTTACCTCTTATCTTTAGACGGCTAGCGCAACAGAGGTAGGTGCCGCTCGGCCTGCGTACTCGTTGAACGAGAACGATCCTGACGTCACGTTCACATAGCGGCTGATTTCCAGTGTTGCCGGGGCCTCGAGCGGCTAGTTTCGGTTTTGTTGGCCGCGCCCCAAACAAAACTTTGAGGCGTCGATATCTTTAAAACTACGCACAATAACGAGAACAAAATTACACCTTGCAATTCAGGGACGCCGACTGCACTACAAACAGTGATAATCCCAAAATCGAAAGTATGGACCGGAGTTGCCCTTCCTGGCCGAGAAAAACTAGAGCCGTGTATACAGAGAGTTTGGTCAATGGAAGGCGCGGGCAGAGCCAGGGCGTGCACCAGACGCAGAAAGTAGGCTTGGCGTGCTCTTTTGGCCAACCAGAAGCCTAAAAGAATCCCCTTAGCGGTGGTAGCGAGAAACTGTATTGGTCAAAGGTATTCGTATATTGTTTTAATAAGGGCGTAAGAGTGAAGTGTAGTAACCCCTTTGTGGTTGAAAATAGGGTGCACGTAATGTTTCGATCATGATCATGCAGAAAGATGTAAGAATATAAATGCGCGGGCTCGGACAGAGTGTGACCGCTCGGACGGCAGATTTCCGGCCCTCGGCGCTCGGCGTACGGATTATGTCGATCGTTCCGCTAGTTGCACTCTTCCACCATGATTTTGGATGACCGTGATTGAAACATCACGTGCAGCATATTTTCAGTCTTGGAGAGTTACTCCGATGCACTTACGAAGTTCGTTTCTCGCGACTACCGCCAGGGTATTATTTCCGGCTTCTGGTTGGCCACCTTCAAATTTGTGAAGACGCCCTGAACACGCCCAGCCGCTTTTGGCCAATGGCGCCTCCTCATTTGTCTCTATACTTCCCAACGAATGGCCAACGCTCTACATATGCGGCCTGAGAAAAACAAGCCTATCCGGGTTCATCGCCGCGGCATGGAGAAATAACACCCGACCGACTGTTTTTGTCGATTTAATGGTGACTACTGCACCGTATTAGGAATGCCTGCTGTGTGCTTCTTCTTTCTTCCTCTCGCTGTTGAACATTTAGCAGGTTGCCCCACCAGGGGCGTGCTGTAGGTATAAAGCTGCTAGTAAAGATATGGTAATGCTGGAAAGAGTTGTTCATCCAGGTTACCTTGAAGTATGGCTTCTAATGTTCTTGTCACAACTCATGCTCATGCTCATGCCTAGCTCATGTTTTGCCTACCGTAGACAACGGCCTGATACAGCAGAGCTGCGCAGATGTTCGTCGATTTTCACACCGGGAGTGCGTACCTTAATTTGCCGTCGGACGTTCGTAAATAATCCTGTTACTGCTTCTATTTTTTTCATCTCTACCGAACAACTCTCGCTAGTATGCTCATGAAACTACAGACCTTGTTTCTTGAAATAAAGCGTACCTGTGTTCGGCATGAGTTTTGGCGTGAATCTTCGGAGCTGTGAACTTGTTGGTGTTTCTGAGTGGGCAGCATGCGTTTTGTCTTCTTTGCTTGTTCTCTTTCGCGATTTAATGAAATCGTTGTTTCATTCTCTTCGTTTCAAATTTGGTTTCTTTCTAGACGATTGTTTTCTTCTTTCTCGATTTGTTTCTTTCTCGTTAGACTTGTAAATATTGCTTTCTGTCGGCACGGTCTACGAGTTTGATTAATCTTTGTTGCCCATTGCGGTTTCTTCGACTTTTATCCTTCTGATTTCCGCTTCGTTTCCTCTTTGTTTTGGTCGTGATCCTCTGGGCTGTCTGTATTGAAGGAGGGTTGAGTGTCGGGGGACAATTGGTACTTATTCAGGAGAGTAGTTTGCTTGTCAGCAGTTGTTTCAGAGGTTGTATCGGTCTTCACCTTGCCTGGTACACGTTGTTTCATTCAATAGGACTTAATTCCACTCTTTTACAAGGTCCCATTTTATCACGGCTTGTCGGCTTGTTTTAAACAAGCTGAAATTCGTACCTGCTCTGTCCAGTCTCGGTGGCCTCCAGCTCAGAAACTACATTGACTTAATGTTGCTGGATTTTGTTTGTTGTGCGAATGAGTTGCTACTGGAGGATAATTGATCTTCACTTTTCGTGTTCTTTGTTTTAATCTTGTCTATGTTTGTATAAAGTATCCCTAGCTCAGTGCGTAGTGCTTCTCGTTCTTGAAGAAGTAGGTCCAAGTTGCTGCATGTTGGTTCGGTGAATCTCTTTTCTGAACAATTTGTCCCTTCGTCGTTCTTGATGAAGGCCTGACTTTTGCACGTCAATATTTTAATTCTGTCAAGTAATAAGTCGAAGTGATCGACAGTATCGGTCCGACACAGACCGACAGTATCGGGCGGTGTCAGTGCTGTCGGTCAGTGTAATAAATCACAATGAGCGAGCAGTACTGGCAGTTCCTGTTGAAGGTTGTATTACCGATCAACGTATGGTTCTGAAGTTCTGAAAGCGAGCGTTCTCCAAAGATTTCTCAAAAGGTTATGTTTGAGGCCTCAATGACGCTGCTAATACTGTACTATAACGTACAAAAGCCATTCTGCATCCATTGTCTGAGGCATGTTACTTTCTTGAATGGCGGTCCTGTCACACTAGTCATACAAAGGCCGTCTACAAGACATGTTCTGTGGTTTTATCCGCGGACAAATCTGCCATATTTGCAAAGAACACCTTGTCTTTTGTATGATGTGCGAGCAGTGTGACTGCAGCTCGAAAAATTAAATTTCGAGAAAACAAACAAAAAACATGGACACATACAGCGCCTGTCATGTGGTGTGTTTCTTTTCTTCATCTTTCTTCTCGAAAGGTGTGGGCGTTCAATCAGGTGCACTCCAACTTGGCGTCTTTTCTATGCAAGAATTGTGTCCTGCCGGCGCGTACGGCGGGGACATCTGCCGTCCCTGTCCTCCGAACACGTTCAGCATCAAGGCGGGTTCGGCGACCTGCAACCCTTGTCCTCCCAACGCTTTTGTTGGCAATCAATGTCACCGTAAGTGGGGTGCGAGACATCAAAAATAGCCGAATTGCGACGAAATGGTTTTTTGTTTTTGGTGTGTACGATCGAATTACGGCTTGAAGGGTTCGTAAAACAAAACTTGGATATGAGTTTTACCCGTTACGTATCACTTAGTGAAAATCAAGAGGGCAATAACAGGTCAGTGTATAGGCTGGACTCCATGGAACGAATATGCGAAAAAACAAACCGATGAACTGTGCCAAGTGGCGAGTTCACAATGCGTGCAGCTCAGCTGTGATTCTTGTGACGCCGCGCGCGAAGCTAACTGCACTGGCAAGACTTTTCCGCCTTTCCGCAGCATTGCCACTTCGCAAATTCAAGCGTAAAAAAAGAAAAAAAGCGCCATTTTTTGCCAAAATCAAACAAACAAGACAGAATATTTTTTTTTCGCAGTTAGTAGGTGCTTTGTTTTTCGACTGAGTTGTGTCGAGACATGACCGTGAGTTAAGGCTAGAACACAAAGAATTTCTGTTAAAAAAACAGATTTGCGATCTATGTAGGAATTTATGTATTCATGTTAAGTTATGTGGAGCGTTCGTTTGTGGGTTTTGAGTCTTGTGCGATATTTGGTTGGTTTTTCGCGAAGTGATCGTCTATTTAAGGCCAGCACACAAGTGAGAAACACCATCCAAAAATTACCCGGAAAGCGGAATACGCAAAAAACTACTCCCTGCTATTCAAAAAAGAAAAAAAAGAAGAAGATATAGGGTATTAATTTTCGGTAAATTGCAAATATGATTTTGTTAAAAGTCATATTCGTGATTTCTTTATCATTGTGCATTTGACTAGACCGAATGGTGGTAGAAGCCGATTTTCCTTCTCGTGATGCACATCTTCTTGTTCAGTGAATATCGTCTTCAGGCGCGACCAACGGGGTTTGTATCTCATACTTGCCTGCGCCGAGGTTGACTTTGACGTCGAACTATTGCTCGCAATTATTTGCGATTTCTTTTACGGCGAAAGCAGTTATCGGCGAAGTGTGCCTTGCGGCAAAGTAAATTTAGAGGGAAGGTTTTCTCCGCCAGGGTTCCCAATCAAGGAATCACAGTGTCTCGTGGCACTGAACGCACAGTGTCGCTCGACGTCGTGTCGCGTGACGTAACCATTACCCCGATACATTTAGCGGAAAACTTTATCCACTAAATTTCCCGTGAATCCCATTATCACGTAAAGTCACGGTGACACGCGACTCGCTGTTGTGACCCGACGTCACAGCGCCCTGCAATGTCCGTCCGCGCTATGTTAGCGGAACACAAATGCGCCAACTTTAAACACTGTAGTGTTAACTGTTGCCGTGTGCCGCATAAAGCTCCTGGTGCGTTCGTAGTCTTGTCACGAGTAGCGTCCAATGCGCCCGATAGCTGACCCGGGTCCTCGTGCGGACTTTGGACCGCCAAATGGCGGCGCCGCTCCAAAACGGCCAGGCACATTGGAAGCAGCGGCAGGAGCACTTGCTCGTGACATGCGTCGCGCGTTCGCTCCAACAACGGTTTTCGGCACATTGTACGCGCAAGCGGGATTTTTTCATGAGGGTCGATCCCACTAAGCTTAAACAATGGCTGCTGTCAATCGTACATACGTCGGTGTAGTTTCTGTGTTTCTCGTCGGCAGTAAAAGATGCTCGAAGTGGACGAGAGGAGTCGCCAGAGGCAGACGGCATCCGTCTTCGGCGTCGTATAGTGTACTGGCGTCCCGCTCCTTGGGAAGGCTGCAAGACGCAATGGCCGAGACGCTGTCCTTTGAGCGGGGAGCGCTCACACGCCTTGCTTTCTAGAAGAGCGTGTGGAGCGAAAGTTGGTCTGCTTCTTTTGCAGGTTGTGGTGACGTCAGAAAGAGGACGAGCTCTGATTGGCTCTGATTGGAAGGGTAGACCTTAAGGCAGCTTGCTTTGAGTGCTACCAACCATCCTTCAATCAAGAGCCAATCAAAGCTTGGCGTTCTAACGTCACCACAACCCCTGCAAAGCAGCAGACCAACTCGCGATCCGGATTGCTTGAGTGCAGCAAGGTAAAAGTGCGCAGCGGCCTCGGCTGTTCATTTGCAAGACAGGGCAAGGAACCGGGAATTCTTTGGTTTGCTGAACAATCGACGCGTCTTTTCAGCCACGGGCAGTCCTCTACAGCTCAGTCTGCTAGGCTTGATAATGAAGTACGGCTTCGTCACGACCTTCAGCTCGGCCCTGATCCTAGGATGCCTGCTGCTCTGGTTCAAAACGAGGAGCGAGTTTCCCAGGGGATCGCCGTCCGCGCAGTCCTCGCAGCACCTTCTTCCCGAAGCGGGCGAGAGCGACGATGACCTGGACAGCTGTAGCTTCGCGGACAACTGCGCGGGTGACTCCAGGATGGGCGCTTCTTCGTCCACGGCCACCCGAATCGATGATGATGATGATGATGAAGTATCGTGATATTAATGACGATAGGAGCAGCGTGGACGGTGCTGGAGACTCGTCTCCCGTCAAGTCCAGGATGTTGGAACGCCTCAAGGAGCAGGGAGCCGTTCTGCCGGTCCAAGGTGTGGATATTGTGAGTATCAAAAAAAAAACCTGTTATAGACTCTATTATTTTAAAACAAAACACAAAATGTCTGCCCCCCCCCCCCCCCAAACAAAACAGTGTTTTTTAGCACAAAATGTGTTTATCAGCCGATATTTATGACAAAACCGCCATGAACCGCCACAAACAACAACCACGTAAATTTCCCCGCTAAATTTAGCGGGAAAAGTGACGTCGCGTTATCACATGATACATCGTCACGTCAATATTTCTGTCTGAAGTTAGAGGGAAAGTGAAGTGAGGCGACCTCGATTTCTCCGCTCAATGTAGGCTGGAAATTGACGTCGTATGACTACGCCGTGCTACGTACCCTCATGTCGCCTCATGTCACGTGACGTTAAATTCAGCGAGGTGTTTCCGCCGAGGGGATAGTTTACGCTCTCGCCCAATTCTATGCTCTCTTGTCTTTGTCAGCATGATCATGCGCGTGTATTTTTTTTAAATTAAATCACGAATTGCCATTTGCTCAATCTCTGCCGAAATGTAGCCACCGCAATCCGAGACAGGTGTCAAAGTTTCATAACTTGCCGGTATCTGATTCAAAAGCTCATAAGCGGTTTTCGGATATTTCCAATAAAAAATGGCGGCCGACTAAGCCTACTGGTGCATGAAGATAGATGGCGTCAACTACTAGGAACAGGCTCTATTTTCCGCGTGTAAGTTGAGGAAAATCCCTTATACCTTTGGAATAAGATAGCGGCGATACCTGACACTTTGACACCTGGTCGGAAGCGCTGGCGTCTTATTTAGGAGGAGGGAGCGTTTGGGGATGCGTATAGTTTGTTTTTGCGGTGAAAACAACACCGTAAATCTGTATCGAGTAAACGCTATATCATACACATGATCTGGTTCTCGTGTCTTCGTTGTTGCATTTGTTCGGCGTGTTTTATCGAGGAAATAGATCAAGAGACATATAATGATGAGTCGTAGCACCTTTCATAGTCGAAAGGGGCGATCGAATTATTTCGAGTACACTCTCAAGAAAAAAAGGGGGTATATTATTACACCCCTTGTCCCATATACGACACCCCAAAACTTCAGTTCGACGAACAACTCGCCGACGTCGAACCGACGGGACAAACTTTCACGAGAGGCTTGATAGCCGAGTGGTACAACTTATTAAAATAGCCAGTGTACATGTTACTAACTGTAAAGGAGTCGCGAGGGACCCCCTCACCGGGTGGTCCTCATTTCACGGCCGCGCGGGGGTGTGGGGAAGAGGGGAAGCGGACGCACCCTGGCCGTCGTTGTTTTCTTTACTTTCGACGGGTGACCGCGGTCCTCCCGAGCAGGCACCCCGCGGCGAAGACGTTGTCTCTTCCGCGAAGGGGGCGTTTTGTTTTGTGTGTGCGCGTGTCTTTTTTGTGTGCTCCAGCGTCCCACATGGTACGCTGGTGACGATCGAGTTTCGGGCCAGGAGCTCTGGTGTGGCGCCACTCTGTCTGGAACCCAAGGCTGTGCCAATGTTACGGAGCTGTCAGCCGTGGCCGTTGCAAACTTGATGTACGGCCGGGTCGGCCCCCAGCTGACCATTGGAGGGTTGACGCCACGTGACTTCGAAAAAGTTTGAAACCATTGGTTAAAACTTCCCTGAGGGCGAGGGAGTGAGTGCCTTCAAAAGCCTCGGACGGGGCGAGGGAGGTCGATTTTGGACTGATTTGGACGTCTGTAAGACCTGTTCGATCCGAGTATGCCAACTTCCCCTACTTTGTACAGATGTACATAGTTTGTAAAATAAATTGGTCCGCCAAAGAACTCGCAAAGTCTCCGTCGCCTCCTGAGAACTTCAACGACCATCAGCCTGCCAAACTTGGCAGGACTCAAACAAGTACCAACGTACGAACGAACCTTCACTCTAACCGCCAAAAAAGTAATCGGGGTTTTCTTTGCCCTACTGCAAAACCTCAGTGTTTTGTTCCTGTAGTCTTTAATAGCTGTTTCTTGAGGTATATATGACCGTCCTCAAGCCCCTCGTAAAAGTGGGCTGGTCTGTTCGACGTCAGCTCGCTGTACGTTGAACCCAAGTTTGAGCTGTCGTGCATGGGACAGAAGGTGTAAGAAAAAAGTAATCGGGGTTTTCTTTGCCCTACTGCAAAACCTCAGTGTTTTGTTCCTGTAGATGCTTTAATAGCTGTTTCTTGAGGTATATATGACCGTCCTCAAGCCCCTCGTAAAAGTTGGCTGGTCTGTTCGACGTCAGCTCGCTGTACGTTGAACCCAAGTTTTGGGCTGTCGTGCATGGGACAGAAGGGTGTAAGAAAAAGTAATCGGGGTTTTCTTTGCCCTACTGCAAAACCTCAGTGTTTTGTTTCCTGTAGTCTTTAATAGCTGTTTCTTGAGGTATATATGACCGTCCTCAAGCCCCTCGTAAAAGTTGGCTTGGTCTGTTCGACGTCAGCCTCGCTGTACGTTGAACCCAAGTTTTGGGCTGTCGTTGCATGGGACAGAAGGGTGTAAGAAAAAAAAGTAATCGGGGTTTTCTTTGCCCTACTGCAAAACCTCAGTGTTTTGTTCCTGTAGTCTTTAATAGCTGTTTCTTGAGGTGTATATGACCGTCCTCAAGCCCCTCGTAAAAGTTGGCTGAGTCTGTTCGACGTCAGCTCGCTGTACATGTTGAACCCAAGTTTTGGGCTGTCGTGCATGGGACAGAAGGGTGTAAGAAAAAAGTAATCGGGGTTTTCTTTTGCCTCTGCAAAAGCCTCAGTGTTTTGTTCCTGTAGTCTTTAATAGCTGTTTCTTGGAGGTATATATGACCGTCCTCAAGCCCCTCAGTAAAAGTTGGCTGGTCTGTTCGACGTCAGCTCGCTGTACGTTGAACCCAAGTTTTGGGCTGTCGTGCATAGGACAGAAGGGTGTAAGAAAAAAAGTAATCGGGGTTTTCTTTGCCCTACTGCAAAACCTCAGTGTTTTGTTCCTGTAGTCTTTAATAGCTGTTTCTTGAGGTATATATGACCGTCCTCAAGCCCCTCGTAAAGTGGGCTGGTCTGTTCGACGTCAAGCTCAGCTGTACGTTGAACCCAAGTTTTGGGCTGTCGTGCATGGGACAGAAGGGTGTAGAGAAAAAAGTAATCAGAGGTTTTCTTTGCCCTACTGCAAAACCTCAGTGTTTTGTTCCTGTAGTCTCTAATAGCTGTTTCATTGGGGTATATATGACCGTCTCTCAAGCCCCTCGTAAAAGTTGGCTGGTCTGTTCGACGTCAGCTCGCTGTACGTTGAACCCAAGTTTTGGGCTGTCGTGCATGGGACAGAAGGGTGTAAAGAAAAAAGTAATCGGGGTTTCTTTGCCCTACTGCAAAACCTCAGTGTTTTGTTCCTGTAGTCTTTAATAGCTGTTTCTTGAGGTATATATGACCGTCCTCAAGCCCCTCGTAAAAGTTGGCTGGTCTGTTCGACGTCAGCTTGCTGTACGTTGAACCTAAGATTTTGGGCTGTCGTGCATGGGACAGAAGGGTGCAAGAAAAAAAGTAATCGGGTTTTCTTTTGCCCTACTGCAAACCCTCATGTTTTGTTCCTGTAGTCTTTAATAGCTGTTTCTTGAGGTATATATGACCGTTCTCAAGCCCCTCGTAAAAGTGGGCTGGTCTGTTCGACGTCAGCTCGCTGTACGTTGAACCCAGGTTTTGGGCTGTCGTGCATGGGACAGAAGGGTGTAAGAAAAAAGTAATCGGGGTTTTCTTTGCCCTACTGCAAAACCTCAGTGTTTTGTTCCTGCAGTCTTAATAGCTGTTTCTTGAGGTATAGCATGACCGTCCTCAAGCCCCTCGTAAAGTTGGCTGGTCTGTTCGACGTCAGCTCGCTGTACGTTGAACCCAAGTTTTGGGCTGTCGTGCATGGGACAGAAGGGCGTGAAAAAAGCAATCGGGGTTTTCTTGTGTCTACTGCAAAACCTCAGTGTTTTGTTCCTGTAGTCTTTAATAGCTGTTTCGAGGTAGTATGACCGTCCTCAGCTCCTCCTCGTAAAAGTTGGCTGGTCTGTTCGACGTCAGCTCGCTGTACGTTGAACCCAAGTTTTGGCTGTCGTGCATGGGACAGAAGGGTGCAGGAAAAAAGTAATCGGGGTTTCTTTGCCCTACTGCAAAACCTCAGTGTTTTGTTCCTGTAGTCTTTAATAGCTGTTTCTTGAGGTATATATGACCGTCCTCAAGCCCCTCGTAAAAGTTGGCTGGTCTGTTCGACGTCAGCTCGCTGTACGTTGAACCCAAGTTTTTGGGCTGTCGTGCATGGGACAGAAGGGTGTAAGAAAAAAAAAGTAATCGGGGTTTTCTTTGCCCTACTGCAAAACCTCAGTGTTTGTTCCTAGTGGTCTTTAATAGCTGTTTCTTGAGGTATATATGACTGTCCTCAGCCCTCGTAAAAGTTGGCTGGTCTGTTCGACGTCAGCTCGCTGTACGTTGAACCCAAGTTTTGGGCTGTCGTGCATGGGACAGAAGGGTGTAAGAAAAAAGTAATCGGGTTTTCTTTGCCCTACTGCAAAACCTCAGTGTTTTGTTCCTGTAGTCTTTAATAGCTGTTTCTTGAGGTATATATGACCGTCCTCAAGCCCCTCGTAAAAGTTGGCTGGTCTGTTCGACGTCAGCTCGCTGCTACGTTGAACCCAAGTTTTGGGCTGTCGTGCATGGGACAGAAGGGTGTAAGAAAAAAAGTAATCGGGGTTTTTCTTTGCCCTACTGCAAAACCTCAGTGTTTTGTTCCTGTAGTCTTTAATAGCTGTTTCTTGAGGTATATATGACCGTCCTCAAGCCCCTCGTAAAAGTTGGCTGGTCTGTTCGACGTCAGCTCGCTGTACGTTGAACCCAAGTTTTGGGCTGTCGTGCATGGGACAGAAGGGTGTAAGAAAAAAGTAATCGGGGTTTTCTTTGCCCTACTGCAAAACCTCAGTGTTTTGTTCCTGTAGTCTTTAATAGCTGTTTCTTGAGGTATATATGACCGTCCTCAAGCCCCTCGTAAAAGTTGGCTGGTCTGTTCGACGTCAGCTCGCTGTACGTTGAACCCAAGTTTTGGGCTGTCGTGCATGGGACAGAAGGCTGTAAGAAAAAGTAATCGGGGTTTTCTTTGCCCTACTGCAAAACCTCAGTGTTTTGTTCCTGTAGTCTTTAATAGCTGTTTCTTGAGGTATATATGACCGTCCTCAAGCCCCTCGTAAAAGTTGGCTGGTCTGTTCGACGTCAGCTCGCTGTACGTTGAACCCAAGTTTTGGGCTGTCGTGCATGGGACAGAAGGGTGTAAGAAAAAAGTAATCGGGGTTTTCTTTGCTCTACTGCAAAACCTCAGTGTTTTGTTCCTGTAGTCTTTAATAGCTGTTTCTTGAGGTATATATGACCGTCCTCAAGCCCCTCGTAAAAGTTGGCTGGTCTGTTCGACGTCAGCTCGCTGTACGTTGAACCCAAGTTTTGGGCTGTCGTGCATGGGACAGAAGGGTGTAAGAAAAAAGTAATCGGGGTTTTCTTTGCCCTACTGCAAAACCTCAGTGTTTTGTTCCTGTAGTCTTTAATAGCTGTTTCTTGAGGTATATCGACCGTCCTCAAGCCCTCGTAAAAGTTGGCTGGTCTGTTCGACGTCAGCTCGCTGTACGTTGAACCCAAGTTTTGGGCTGTCGTGCATGGGACAGAAGGGTGTAAGAAAAAAAGTAATCGGGGTTTTCTTTGCCCTACTGCAAAACCTCAGTGTTTTGTTCCTGTAGTCTTTAATAGCTGTTTCTTGAGGTATATATGACCGTCCTCAAGCCCCTCGTAAAGTTGGCTGGTCTGTTCGACGTCAGCTCGCTGTACGTTGAACCCAAGTTTTGGGCTGTCGTACATGGGACAGAAGGGTGTAAGAAAAAAAAGTAATCGGGGTTTTCTTTGCCCTACTGCAAAACCTCAGTGTTTTGTTCCTGTAGTCTTTAATAGCTGTTTCTTGAGGTATATATGACCGTCCTCAAGCCCCTCGTAAAAGTTGGCTGGTCTGTTCGACGTCAGCTCGCTGTACGTTGAACCCAAGTTTTGGGCTGTCGTGCATGGGACAGAAGGGTGTAAGAAAAAAAAGTAATCGGGGTTTTCTTTGCCCTACTGCAAAACCTCAGTGTTTTGTTCCTGTAGTCTTTAATAGCTGTTTCTTGAGGTATATATGACCGTCCTCAAGCCCCTCGTAAAAGTTGGCTGGTCTGTTCGACGTCAGCTCGCTGTACGTTGAACCCAAGTTTTGGGCTGTCGTACATGGGACAGAAGGGTGTAAGAAAAAAAGTAATCGGGGTTTTCTTTGCCCTACTGCAAAACCTCAGTGTTTTGTTCCTGTAGTCTTTAATAGCTGTTTCTTGAGGTATATATGACCGTCCTCAAGCCCCTCGTAAAAGTTGGCTGGTCTGTTCGACGTCAGCTCGCTGTACGTTGAACCCAAGTTTTGGGCTGTCGTGCATGGGACAGAAGGTGTAAGAAAAAAGTAATCGGGGTTTTCTTTTGCCCTACTGCAAAACCTCAGTGTTTTGTTCCTGTAGTCTTTAATAGCTGTTTCTTGAGGTATATATGACCGTCCTCAAGCCCCTCGTAAAAGTTGGCTGGTCTGTTCGACGTCAGCTCGCTGTACGTTGAACCCAAGTTTTGGGCTGTCGTACATGGGACAGAAGGGTGTAAGAAAAAAAGTAATCGGGGTTTTCTTTGCCCTACTGCAAAACCTCAGTGTTTTGTTCCTGTAGTCTTTAATAGCTGTTTCTTGAGGTATATATGACCGTCCTCAAGCCCCTCGTAAAAGTTGGCTGGTCTGTTCGACGTCAGCTCGCTGTACGTTGAACCCAAGTTTTGGGCTGTCGTGCATGGGACAGAAGGGTGTAAGAAAAAAAAGTAATCGGGGTTTTCTTTGCCCTACTGCAAAACCTCAGTGTTTTGTTCCTGTAGTCTTTAATAGCTGTTTCTTGAGGTATATATGACCGTCCTCAAGCCCCTCGTAAAAGTTGGCTGGTCTGTTCGACGTCAGCTCGCTGTACGTTGAACCCAAGTTTTGGGCTGTCGTGCATGGGACAGAAGGGTGTAAAGAAAAAAGTAATCGGGGTTTTCTTTGCCCTACTGCAAAACCTCAGTGTTTTGTTCCTGTAGTCTTTAATAGCTGTTTCTTGAGGTATATATGACCGTCCTCAAGCCCCTCGTAAAAGTTGGCTGGTCTGTTCGACGTCAGCTCGCTGTACGTTGAACCCAAGTTTTGGGCTGTCGTGCATGGGACAGAAGGGTGTAAGAAAAAAAAGTAATCGGGGTTTTCTTTGCCCTACTGCAAAACCTCAGTGTTTTGTTCCTGTAGTCTTTAATAGCTGTTTCTTGAGGTATATATGACCGTCCTCAAGCCCCTCGTAAAAGTTGGCTGGTCTGTTCGACGTCAGCTCGCTGTACGTTGAACCCAAGTTTTGGGCTGTCGTGCATGGGACAGAAGGCGCAAGAATATACCTTCTTTTTTTGAAGTGTAGTGCAATCGGAGATAACAAAATTCTTTCAGATTACGGTGTCCACAATTGAGAGCAGGGTTGAAAGTTTGCTGTCTCATTTACATTTTCATGGCGCATACATCATTAGAAGCTATGTAGGCTTTCTAGAAAATGTTTGAATTTTTTATTCGCCGCTATGATAAATGATACCAATGATAGATAGGATGCAGGATGCTAGTGAGTGTCAGTGTTCTGCCTCTGACCAATGATCTTGTTATGGGATAGTTGCTTTATCGCTGATTTTATATAGCTTCGTGATGACTCCATTTGCTGGTTTTTTTGCTTCCTTG
Organism: Ixodes ricinus; assembly: GCA_037355805.1. Lineage (NCBI taxonomy): Eukaryota > Metazoa > Arthropoda > Arachnida > Ixodida > Ixodidae > Ixodes > Ixodes ricinus. The sequence continues at coordinate 128,162 of JAZHYW010031533.1, forward strand.
TGACTAGATGCGGTGCGTGGAACTAACGTTTAATTGCCCATAGAAAGAAGGGTTTATATATCGTAAGGACAGTTCGTAATAGCTCCTGAAGTACTCACTCTGTGTTCGCAATACTTCAGCCACTGCAATGTTTGAATTAAAATTGAGCCGATCGTAAGACCAAAACAAAAGAAAAAAGTCACAGAGACTGATTTATAAATGAAAAATTTGCAAATTACAGGAATTCAACGGGTATCGTTTTATTTTAGTTCCAAAATGATTGGTTTAATTTTCATTGCCGTGGAAGAGAAGGATACACGCGCTCCAGTGCGATCTGCAGTTCCCCAAAAGGGTTGGCTTTCCCTCATAAAGAATTGGTGTGTGGCAAAGCACGCTTGCCGGTTTGCACGACTCACGTTTCGAGATTAGCAAAACTCATCGTTAGATCGTTCACAGATTCTCTTTTTTACATAAAAGTACTGTCTGCATCAGGGACCTTACACCACACACACGATGCAGAAGACGCTGATTGTGCGTCACTGCCAATAGTCGTTTGGGCGTTCAAGTTTGTGCTTGGAAATGTGTCTTTACATCTATTCAGTGGAACCGTGTTCCCAAAAATCTCATTTGTAAACTTAATACCCGTTCACACACTTTCGTTTGCTTAGGACACCCTAGAACTGAGCACCTGTAGTCTCTTACGATTCCGCGATTTATCATTCGCTGGGATTCTTCTATTGTACGCCGTGATTGGTTGCTTTTGTTTTCTGCAGAAACGTTAACTCACGGGCCTTTAAAAGTGTAGTCATAATCCGCCTGATCCTTACAGCTAGATTTCAAACCTCTCACGAACGCAAAAAAATGTAAATAAATAAATAAATAAACAATAATAAGTAAATAAAAAAATAAAAAGAACCATCACATTGATATAGCGTGAGTGTAGCGTTAGAGGTCAATAAACCGTTGCTGTCCGATTACATATGTCTGAAAAACATTCAAGTGGATTGACGATATTTTGAATCAAAGCTGAAAGGGGAGCCCTTTATATCCAGGCTATTATATAGACCAGAATATTAGTCTAGACTGCAGATCATTACGACATGACTCAGGGAAACCTGTCATTAAGAATTAGAGATTGTAAACAAGAGAGATAGCAGAAGTGCCAGCGCGAGCGAGAAAGTCACGAGACAACACCGCCCAGAAGACAAGGCCTAGTGCTGACATTTTTACGTCACCAGCGAAGGCCAACGTTGGACACAACTTGGAAACGAGTGCAACGTGAGCGCTCGGCTTCTGAGTCGAGTTTGAGCCGAACGTGGACGCAATCGTCGCGTCCAATCTGCGCCCAGCGTTGGCCTTCGCTGATGACGTCATCTCTTTCAGCACAACGGCCGTGTTATCTAGGAGGTGTTGCATGGGAGCGGGTGTGGATAAGCTTTGGGAGAGGCCTGTGACGTCACGATTTGTTTCTGGGGAATGTCGAGAGGCGGGCCCGTTTTTAGGATTAATTTATTTCATTCATTAGCGGGGTATTGAACTAATATTTCGCAAACGGCCGTATTGCGTTGTATGAAAAGCGATAACCGATTAACGAAAAAAGTATGGAAAAAGTTGTAAACTTGAGGGAACGGTTCTCAGCACTGCGCTTTAAACCGAACACGTTTTGATCGAAATCTTCTAGTTTTTGGACCAGAAAACTTTTTCGATTGCAACTGCGAAGAACGCCCGAGATCAGTCTGAAAGTGCGAGCATTTAGATTCTAATCGCAAACATTTTTTTCCTCACTTATTATTTTCAGAGAGAAATTTCACGGCGGGCTCAACAAATTCGAGATCGCCCAATGATGCTGTAAAGGAAGGCTTCGTGTTTATTAAAACAATATGTATATTTTTTTAGAAAACATATTTGTCGACGTGTATGTGTGAATACCGCGTCACGAGGCAACACGGATAGTACACAGAGGACAACGTCCGCTCCCTCTCTTACTCTAGCGTCATCACTGCTGGATCCACGCAGTGAGACCTAACTCGCGTTCGCGTCACCGTTATCGCGTCTCATGGCCTCTCAGAACGAGTGCAATGACAGCGCGCGGCGACGCCAATTGATTCCCGCGTCGGCCGCTTGGGGGCGTACTCTCGTTGAGCTTCAGCGCGTCCGCCGCTTGAGGGCGGGTCGGGGGAGCCAATAGCTGATGACGTCACGCCCTGGCGCCGTTTTTAGGGACAATTTTTGAATGCATGGGAGGAAGAAGACGTTCAACTACACCAGTCGGAAACCCGTTCCAGGCACTATACTTTCTCGTGCGAAACATTGCTTTATTCCTACTTCCGGTTCGTCGAGTCACTTTTTTTTCCTCAGGTCGTGACTGCATCACTCGCGCTACTGCGGCAGAGCGAGAAGGAGAGTGCGGACAACCTTTGTCCCTCTTCGTCCGCCCATGTCTAACGGTGCTCTCATTAGACAAGTGGTACTCTGTTCGCGACAAAAAAAGAGACACAAAGTAATAATAACGAGGCGTTGTAATGAGGGCATGGCGTGAGTGCTGTTGTCACCACGTTGCAACTACCTTTACCTTCGTTTCGTCGTGGGGAAGCTGCGTTATAAAAAGAAAAAGAAAGAAAAGAGGGTGTGGAGGGAGGAGTTGTGTCTGCAACTTTGGGAATTTGATTGCACCGCACTGGCCCCATTTCCCATTCCCAAATGACGGCGCTTGCTTCGATGGTCCGCGTATGCATAGAGTAGGGTGTACTCGGGCGTGCGCTCCTTTTTATAACGGTTCAGCGCTAACGCGGCTAATGAAGTAGTGTTTTCCTTTCGACTTATGGCGGGAATATGTGTCACTTTGCTGCTTCGGGCAGACTGTTTCTAAGCAGAAAAAAAAAAAAAACAAAACACACGGGTTCGTTTTTGAAAAGGTTTGTTAGAGAACGTACCGGTCCCACGAGCAAAAGCTGGAGCGTTGTTGTGGTTGGCAGATCGGTTATTTTTTTGTTCTTTGGTCTCGGAGCGATTGCATTATCGATCGACTTAGTACGCGCGCTTAGGTTGCGTTTGTTTTGTCTCGTTGCATTTATTGTTCGTCGAGGGTCATCCGCAATAGAGTCATTATCAACGTAATTAACGTCGTTGATGCAACCGACGTTTAAGAAAGAAGATGTAAAAGATAAAGTGCAGAGTTGAAGATTTGAAGGGACGTGACAACATGTGCGTACTTTTAAGGATTGTGCAATTTAATATACACGGCTGTGCCCAGCTTTTACAGGTGTTTCTGAACAAAGCTGTCGAAAGCTACACTAATGCGGTCTCTGCTGGTGAGTTATGCGGCCAGGGGGACATGAAATAGGTTGCTAATCTTCATAATAAGTCGAATAATTGACTACAACTTGTTAAAAAAACTTTTTAGTGACTAAAAAATAAGCGTATGGTTTTTAATAAGATACTTGCTGAGCGTGATCTAAAACCGCTAAATCAATCAATACTCGAAAGATTTGAATCGCGCCGAGACATGGTTTACCACTCGCGCCACAGGCGCAAAGCATGACTATGCGAAAATTGTGATGATTATCATTTACGTTTTAAATATTTTATTTTATCAGACACATCCTCGCATTTATTACGCGAGTAGTATTGCGAATTGCCTTAATCCCGACACTCGGGTTCCTTCGTAACAGCGAGAAACTCCAGTTTTCGGATCGGGGCGGTTAGAAACGATCTTGTTCACAGGTGTAACGAAGCTCACTCGGATGATGGTTAATTTGGCAATAAACATATAGTTATTTTTAACTGCCCTTTCTCGCGTTTGAAATAAAGCTTCGGTAAATTTACACTCTATATATAATTATATGATTCCTTTTTTTTTTTAGTCAGCGGGGACGGGCGTTTCGTGGATCTATACATCATAATGGCGCCCTTATCAGGGAGCCAACGGTCACAGGCGACAATTCGAGGTTCCCTTTTTGGGGAGCGGAAACATTTTGGGGAAGGGGATGAGGCACGAAACCTGGTGACACCCAATGTACTACCTGGACAAAAATCGATAATGGGGAGGGGGGGGGGGTTCCGGAAAATGAGGAGACACCTAAAATAAAACAGAACTGTCCAGAGAGTAGCCTCGTTTCGAAAAGAACACGGTTCTTCTCTACATTTCGTGTCCGTTTTGTTTTGGGAGCGCTGTCCCTTTAGCCTCCCCCTCCCCCCTTTTTTTGGTGTGCATTGGAGGTTTTCTTTTTAAATTTTCTGTGAGGTACACGTCCTTGTTTTTTTTATTTTTCTGCCGAAATGTGATTACCAGTTTGGTAAGAGGACAGTAGTGTGAACGCACGTGGAAGGTTCGCATCGACAAAAAAAAAGTACGTTTTTTTTATTGTAACGATGTCTTGTACCGCGTTGCTTTTTTCGGTAAGTTTACAAGTTCAGTGCGTTTCTACAGTTGCTAGTTTGCAAACCTCTCTTCGTTCTCAGTCATATTTAAAAGGAGTAGTTGGGAAGTTTGCGCTTCGAGCGGGCGTCGAAGCGTACTTAAAAAGAAAAAAAAACACGACGTAATTGTATTACTTTATTCGACAGAAGAACGTATATTTGTAAGTTGAACCTGTCGAAATTGAATTTCTTTTGACAAAAAAAAAACATAAAAAATACAAAAAAAGAAAGACAGAAAGCTAAGGCCATTTCCTCACACTTTTTTTTTTTTCCGGACGGGTAGAGTTTGCTTAGGAATGAAGTGAATGTTTATGCGTATAAGGTAAGCTCTGGGGAAAGATGGAGCAGCTCGTGCTGCGCAAACGAATTAAAGGGACACTCAAGTGGTTTTTGAGTTCGTGTTTTGATGATGACAGCTGAATTTAGACGCCCCAAGTATCCCTAAAAACCAAATAGTATAGTCATACGGTGATTATTTCTTTAATAAAATGTAATTGAAGGCCGCCAAACCTCGGATCCATCCGAAAACGAAACCACTCTCATTGGTCCTCGCACGCTTATCAGAAGTATCTCGGGCCAATGGCGTTGGACGACGTTCCGTCGCGCAGTGATCCCGAGGTAGCCGCATCGGCCGAACCTCTTTGTCATTCGAGCTTCGATCATGGTGGCGTTCTCCACGCTCGAGGACCTGATTCCGTTGGAGGTTGAAATTCTTCGGCGGACAGCCGACCTGGGGATGATTTCCTATGACGCCACTCCGACGTGCGATGTGGACGATAGCAGCGCTTCGGAGTCCTGTTCGGGTTCCGAGGACGATGAAACGCAGACCTTTTCGGGCGTTCTTCGATTTGCGGTTGGGGCAAGTCGTAACCAAACCAACGTTTGACATCGCAGCGTTACCTCTGTTACGTGATGTCAAACGATGTCGCCACGTTGACTTTCGCCTCGGGAGGACGGGGGGAAGGCTGGTTCAGACATGTGCAACGAGCGCGTACCTACGACTGCGTCCGTTGCAACCGGAGCGACCGGAACGACAGCTCTGCGCCGCGAGTACACACCTGAAATTACTACAAGCACAGCGGGTCGCCGTCAGCTGTTTCAGCGGCCCCTCTAAAAGGGGACGCACTGCTACTCAATGCCGTAACAGAATAGAGACAGACAGTTTTCTATAGCCTAAAGCTTTATTATTGATTTTTCTTGATAGGCTTGCAGGGTACAGTGGATGAAAAAAAGAAAATAAAAAGATGCCGTACGCCGTCTTGGACGATCACGACTTTATACACGACATTGCAATAGTACAAATATCGCCACACGCATTTTCTACGATTATAAAAGACAATGTAATCTTAGCAGCGATATAGCAACGTAGAAATATGATTTCGTGATCAGATAGACGTTGCGAGCGTTCAGGATTGCTAACACTAATAACTTTTCTCCGGTGATGAAAACGCGTGAAACTTCGCGTCCTTTATACGGTACGCGCCAGTAATACCTTGAACTTGAGCACACGCATGAAATGCGCCAAATAAGAAATCCGGGCGATGTTCGAGGACACAAATGCTTAGAAAGCACCCCTGTAGTCGAAGTAAACAAACACGACGGCACGGGCGTTTCTGCTGTCTTGAGAGTGCCGCCACGGCATCGCCGCACGAGTAGGTGGGTCTTCCCTTCTAGTACGTGCTGGGTTATCATAACGACACACGACGAAAATTCACAGTCAAGGATAGCGCTTCGGAACGATGAGCTTTCACCACGCCGTCCACGTCGATGATCAACACCGACGCCATGTGCGCGCAGATACGTGCGCTTCCGCGCATCCTGGGGGAACGGGAAATTCACCCCCGCGGAGGACGGCAAGGAGAAAACGTAGTCCCTTGTTTGTGAAACGATAATTGCAGTATCGCGTATTCTAAACTAGAACTACTTTACGTCTTGTGAAATTATCATGCACAACATATTTAAATAAACTGAAAATTGTTTCTTTAGCGAAACTTTACAAAGGCCGCCAAAATTTTCAAACATACGATAATTTCATTGGTCCTCGCAAGTACAGGAAAGAGTCCGCACGTATTTTATTCCTGCGTGATTAATAGGCGGTTCTGCCTTTTAAAACTGAAGATACTCATTCACTGACACTTCCTTAACGCCATCGCACCAAAAAGTAGCTTCCCCAAAAACCGCTTGAGTCTCCCTTAAGATTTATATCTTGTTTCTACGTGTGAAGCTTAGTGCTGTTTGTGGACACATTAAACTATATTATCATTAAAACCAATTGGGAATCGTCTTACATTTAATACACAACGTACATTTTTTTCTCGTTTAATTATTTTTTGCTATCGCAAGATCGAAGAGAGGCCTCGACACTCAAAATTGAAAATTGAGCCATGTTGGATAGACTTTTTTTTTAAGTATATTTCTAAGACGCCACTGCAGACGTACCTCCGTGTGTCGGAAGAACATGTTTTCAAGCTTGAATTTACTGCCTCATGTTACTGGGTCCGGAATTACAAAATTTGAAGCTGATTTTGGGTGTTCCGTCTAAAGAATCGTTTAATTTTATTTACAAATTGCACAGTTTTTTTGTTTTCTTTTGTGATAAGAGCAGTTATTTGATGCGTTTGAACGCGAATGCGAGATTCAGATCCTATAAGTATACTTTCATCGTTTGTGATAAAAAATAACTTTAGCGAGTTTGGACAGCTTTATTGGCAAGAAACGTTTTTGTATTGTTACGTCGAAGACCCGACAATAAAAAAAACAACCTCGTGCGCTATTAAATTACTCCATGAAAACTAATTTTAACAGGTGGACCAAATATAGAGGTTGACCATAAGAATCATATCACATTTGGCACCCTCAAAAGAATTTCCCTGTAATTCTAGGTATGTACAAGTATATACCTGGAATTGTGCACGCGAACGTCGCTTCGCAAGAATTTTGTTGTTTATCTTTACTTAGAACTTTAACATTAACATTGAACATTAAAACTGAACACTGAACATTAAAACAAAAGGCCGCCTTAACTTTTTTATGTTCTATACCAGCCTGTTCGCTTTCTGCACACTGGTTTGCGAGCTCGCTCTCAAGTAACTTGCTGAATAACGAACAAAAAAAAAAAGAAAATACCGCTGAGATTGCCATAGTAGAGTCTGGCGACAAGTAGAATAATCGCGTTAATTAATATTTTTACCAAAATAATAAAGGACGACCAGCCTGTGAGCCAGTTCTCAAACCAGTGCGCAGACGACGAAGATCCGGGATACGATCCAAAAAATGCGCGACCGCCGTTTTTGTTCTATTTTTAATATTTTACCACCACCTTCGTCGAGCTCTAAAAAATCGTGGTAAAGCGCTTTGCAAAACGATGTTTGCGTGTCCAATTTTAAGTATGTACTTTTAGAATTCGAATTTTGCAAGGCGTTCTAAATGTGCCCACCCTGTACAGTCGTGTGAAAAAGTGTTTATAATCGAAAGGGCGTGTATTTATTTGGTCGTACTTGTACGTACGGTAACATACATGTAGTTTTGAAATACGTTTTATAAGGAAGAAATAGAAAACTTGTTGGGATGGGATCGGTAAAAATGTTTATAAAACTCAACTGCCAATCCCGCCACAGCCATAATTTATATTTTTCTTCTTTTTCTTTTATCTATAACCGCCACGTCTAAAACTTGTTGAACTTTGGAAGATCGTCTTCCGTAGAAATCGAACAGCTTTATGGTGTTCGTAGATCTGAAACAACTTTATCTTCTATTTACATCGAATCACCGTTGTAGTAATCTTGGAGGACCCCGAATGCATCTTGACGAAATAAATGCCCAAACAAAATACACACAAAAAGAAAAAAAGAGAAAAGTGTGCGCCACGTTCCGGATATGTCGACGACGCCACCCGATCGCTTGTGGGCAAAGACGCATGACTATGGTTTCTCGGTAATCCGACGATAGATACGCTAGACAGATTGATGCTACGCGCGATTCCGCCCCATCCGCGGCCACGGGAGAAGTATCGGTCACTCCGTCTTTGTTAAGAAGGACACGGCAATTGTGGGCAGGGGTGGACGAGGGAAGGGCAACAGCGATCGAGACACCCACCTATAAGTAGATAGATTCACTCTGACTGAGAGAGTTGGCACTCCTTCCTAGCTTGCCGACACCCTATCGCCAACGACCGGCCGGGGGATCTGGGAACCGGAAAATTGCCCGGTGACTCTCCGGCATTTTGTGTCCTTTGACGTACATCTACGGGGCCTGGAACGCGCCTCCAACTGGTGCATCGAAAGTGGTCCCGAAGTAGCAACGAATGACGTCACAAAAAAGCCGGGATGTCATGCTCTCGGATCTAGCGATCCTGGCGGTTGGTCGGAGAAATGCCGGGGGAAAAGCAGGAGCGAACACCGCGTGTCGCTGTCGTCGCGGCGTCCCAACTCCGGGCTGCCGAAGCTTCCGTGGTCCGTCAAGCTGGAAGGCGACCTGAAGCAGAACAGGCGTCTGTCGCGTCCACCACCGCTGCTGAAACGCCGCCAGGATCGCTGCCGGCGACAGCGCGACACTTCGGCGACGTCATCTGGCGGAAATTGAAGGACCACTTTTTTGGACACGGTAAATACACTAGCGGAACTCGCGTTCTAGGCACCAGACGAACCTTGCCTGTCTCTCGATAGGATAACGCAGTATCCCGAGTTAGCGCGGAAGTCGCCTGGTTCTAGTGGACTTTAAAAGGCGACACCTTTCAGAAAACAAAACCGTATAGGGCTGAATTGTTTGACGCCACCCCACAGAAGGCTTGCACGGTGCAGCGCATAGAGATCATACACACTGTGCAGCGAGAACTGACGCAGCCTGGCGGCGCAAATGTGAAGCAGAGAAACGGAAATACAGGGAGTTCCCGAAAAAAGAGAACCATGTTTTTCGCCCGGTCAATTATAGTATGCATCGCAAAAAGCTAAGACTCCATGAAAATGTGACGCCAGCGGTTGGAACAGAGCGTAAAAGTTTGATAATATGACGTTACCTGGATCAAAATATAATCGAGAAAAACAAAATTGATCTAGGAGCCGACGTCCTCCTAAGCCTAATATCGTTAAAACAGGAACTGACGTTGGGTACGCTTGTGGGATTTATATGAGTGAAGAACCGTTGTGAGCGAGAAAGAAAATGTTGTTTTCTTTCCAGTTATAAAAAAAGAACTTCTCAGGAAGAAAGAAAACAATATCTTTTTTTCTTGCTGAGAAGTTTTTTTTATTTTTTTATTGAAAGAGACGCTACAGGCGCCTACAATGTCATTTCTCGTTTTGACGATATTAGGCTTAGGTGGACGTCGGCCCATAGATAAATATTGCTTTTATAAATCTTGGTAACGTCATGTTTTCGAACTTTCGCGTTCTATCCCAACAGCTAGCGTCACATTTTCACGAAGTTTGAGCTTACTGCGACGCATAGTTTATTTACCCGGGACAAAAAACACGGTGCTCTTTCCTCGGGAAATCTCTATATAATCCGCGCCATTGGCGTCACGGAATAACTGCGTCCGGATGGACAGGTGACCGCCTCACACATCTTTTTCTCGCCTTTTGATGACGCAGAAAGTATACTTGTCAAAGAAGCTGTTTATAGGCCAACGCGCCGTTTACATACAAGCCAGCGTTTGCCCGCAACAGGTGTGGGCATTGCGCGTTCGCAGAAACCAGATTCGCGTGAGGTGAAGCTACTGCGCATGCGCCGTACCGACAGCAGCGCCCCCGCAGCGGCGTGACGTCATAGCTTTAAAAAAACAAACAAAAAACAAGAACGCGAGGCGTGGCTTAATATGATAACGCACATCGCTTCGTGTTTCGTTCATTGGCGTTGTTTTTCGCTCACGCCTCAACGTCGTGGGCTGTGGAGCGAAATTGCGCAAAGTCTTCTTGCGCAGGGGTCACAGTGACGTCAGAAAGACGCCGAGCTCCAATCGGCTCTGATTGGAAGGACTCGAGACCTCGTTGCCCTGAGCTCTGTCTTGTGGGGGTCAGAGCCAAGCAGAGCTCGGCCTTTGGACGTCACCGCCACCACTGCACAAGAAGCAAACGACACTTGCTCTCCGCAGAGGATGGTCAAGACCGGCCACACCCTGGATTGATGGCAGTGAAGAAAATACAATGGTATTTTTTCTTCAACGAAAGAGTAACTTCGCAAGAGTCTGATAAGTATCGCAAGTCACGCGGTCGATCCCCTTTACAGAATATACTTGAAAAAAAAAAACTAGAAAACGATAAAGCAATTTTCTCTCCTGTACGCAACATTGCCGCGAGAAGAAAAAAAAAGAAGAAAATAAATTTACCCCGAAATATTAAACACAGTTCACCGGTCCCATCAACCGAATTAAACGAGGTCTCCCTTTCTCTTTTCTTAACGGGAAAACATCGTGTTTACGTCCGTGCAATGTCGGCCAGACGTTCTCCGCGGCAATATTGCCCCGTCGGCCACGTTTCCAGTGGCGTGCTCAGGCTGCATCATTCAGCCGTAAGGGAGAGGGGAGGTTGGAAAGGAGGTTTGTGTCGTGAACCTATATCTAGGAAGAGTAAGAAAGCAGAGAGAAAAGGAAACACAAGAGAGGGGGAAGGAGACAGAGGTTTGGCTGTCGCGTTCTCTTTTAGAGTGGATATATTGACCGGTGATTGTGTAGCGAGCCGGTGTACCTTTACCACGTTTTATAGATGGCGTGCGAGACGGTCAAGGCAGCTAGGCCTAGTTCGGACTGCTCGAAAAAAGAGGGCACTGTGCAAGGTATAGTTCGCGTCGCTCAACGGCATGACACCGCGTTTTTTTCCTTTTCAGTTCCTCGATCGTTCCACCCGACCATAGAGTTATTCTAATGTACGCTAGAGGTTCAACTAATGTCTACGCGACTTACGGAATGCAAATTGAAGCAGACAGCAACCTGTCCACTTTTTGCGGCGTTCGTACGCATTCATATGGGAAAACGTTTGTCTCTTCAAGGAGATTAACAGGGATCAGCTTTATTTGGAATCGTAGTCAGTACATTTATTACCATTGTATAAATGTAATTTTCTTTAGTTACAGCATTTTACTTAATCGATGAATGATGTCAAGCTTCGCTATATTGCAGGACCAAACTCGTGTTCCAAAGCAGGTGTGTAAAGACGAGCGACGAATCTAAGCAAAAAAACAATTGAAAAAAAAAAACGCAGAGCGTGTTCAAGGTGCGGTAGCATCCTGATGACGCTGATGTATTGCTAATATGCCAGCCCTGCCACTACATGAAAATGACCCCGTCATGCAACTTTGTGAGCGCTTAAAAACACATAGTACGTGGACCATGAAAGGTGTTCCTCTCTATTATTTCATCTACCGAGCAGCTTTTATCAGGCATCTGCTTTCTGGTTTTTCCTCTATTTAAAAAACTTTGTACTTGCGGATGATGTTTTGGGCGCTAGCATTGGCACCTTCGCTCATATGCATGGACAGAGCGAATAAGTTGAGTTATTTATTTCAAATTGGTGTATAATTGCTTTACCTTCTCTAAATTTCGACCGTCCACATGCACAGGTCGAGTTATTGATCCAGCATTATTGCGTAATTCGTGCCGTCTGCTTACCAAATGTCCCCCCCCCCCCCCCGCACAAAAAGTGCCGACGCCATGTTCGCGCTGACAGTTTCAAGCAGTGCGTATAGAATAATATAAGAAGCTATTTTAGCACTGTAAATAATCCTATGAATTAAAAAAAAAACTCTCTACCTGAAAAATATTTTCGTCTATTGACTGAGAGGTATTCCAGCTATTTAATACGTAAGGATTGTTTGTAATGCTTTCTCTAATTATCAGGCGCACAGAAGAAATGCATCCGCGTTTTCACATAAAAATGCATTACCGGAAGTCTGTTTTCGACTAGTTGATCTCTGCTTCAATTTGAAACAGAACACTAGCGCCAACTGAACCTCTAGCGCACCTTATAATAACTCTATGCATCAGACCAGTAATTAAATAACAGTGTTTCCGGACGTGCCAAACAGCAAAGCTTCTGTTACATTTGAGCGTCCTTAACTGGCACCTGTATTATGATTTACACGACAATGAACAATTTTTCACATAAAGGTACACCGAGCGGCGAAAGCTCGAACTATACGCATGGCGTTCGGACGGGAACTGCGCTGCCTCTCCTGCCACCTCCGCCGCTCATCGGAGTCGCGGACGAGTCTGGACAGGTAGTGCAACTCCCCTTCCGAACGCCAATCGTAGATCGAGCTTTCGCAGCTGCGCGAGAAGGACCCTGCGCATGAGGCGAAACTCTTCTAAAAATAAAGGTTCATTATTTATTCCTAAACTGTAGATTTTCCGGGGTTTAGTCGTAAGAAAAATCGGCGGATATTTTTTGGTGTTTATGTGTTGTTCAAATTTCGGTGTATTTCGCCTATTTGTTTTGTACGGACGATAAAATCGATAATTATTGGTAGATAAAAATAATGAAGAAAAAAAGATTTTAAATATTATTTACCATTTGCACACGCGCTTTTAGCTCTTCATGTTGCTCATGGTTGCCAACCACGGACGAGTCCAAACACAGAAACACAAAAGGTTTGAGCACCCTTTTACGAAATTATCCGGAGATTTTCATCTTCTTTGTATCTTGCTACCACTGTGCTCCATGTGATGACAAAAGATGAAAGTGTTTTCAAGCAAAATATTTTCTCAACGTGAAAACCAATTACTTGCTCTTGCTTCCCTAACTTTTGCATGGCTCAAGAGGTAACGACCACAAATGTTGTTCCTACCGCTATCGTGCAGCTCTTTCACCCGAATAGAACAAAGGCATGGTGACAATCCGTGAGGATCGACTACAGCCCGATTCACATGACGCGATTTTGCTTGCGAATTCGCAGCTGCGACGTTCGGCGCCGCAGCTTTCCCCAGGCAATTTCCGCCGCACGAGAGACGTCAAAACTGCGAAATCGCAAGTAAAATCCCACCATCTGTGTCCAGCCTAACTGAACAAACTTTCATTCGACGGTTCTGTCATGGCGAGTGGTTTTACCGATTCGCTAAGAATACCCGCTCGGCAAATGTCTAAGAAGAAAATGTTTCGTGAAAATTATGGGGCTAGAAAAAAAAAAAAAAGAGAAATCGGTGTTTTTCGGTTTTTACCAATTATCTATATTTTTTGACACCGGCGGCTCTGTTGTCGGGTTCGGATTCTCGCCGAAGTTCCTGCAGCTTGATGGAGACTTATTGCGGACAAGGGGCCGCGTAACCGATATTTTGATTGCACGCCAGAAGAAGCCCAGGTGGCCGAAATGAGCCCGCAGTCCTTCACTGGGATTCACCAGATGCCCTCCGTTGGTTTGTATATGTGAAACGCCCACATTTGACGTTGACACCGACGGATATTTATCGGTGTTTTCCGGTTAAAACTAGAAAGTATACGGCCTATAGACCGTTTTATCGTGGGTAGCGCCATTTTGAGAGCGAGAGAGAAAATGGGAAAGGGCTACCGGCGCTTTCCCCTTTCTGGCTGTGTAGAAAGAGTGAAAGTCCCGGATGAGAGGCTTGGCCGGTGTTGGGTGTCTGCCGTGCCCCAACTTCGTTCGCGCTTTCTTTTCTGTTTTAAACTCGCAAACTTAATTAGAGCCGTGGTATTGGATAGCGACAGTTCCCCGGTCATCGGGACACCATTGCTGGGTGATAGGGTACACGAATAACGACAGAAACCGTCGAATACTGTCCGAGGACCTATGTAGCTTGCATGGAATCCGGCAAGGCGAGTGCGGCTGCAATGTTTTTAAGCTCCATCGCTTTCCGCATGACTGGAAATGATGAACCATTCATCAATTTTTGCTTGCAATGGGCCTATTTCAACGTAACCGTTTTTAGTAATCACCAAGCGATACACGAAACGAGAACCGCAATTAACTTTTGTAAACACCCGGAGCTGCTACAGATCGTTTTGCTGCGCTTGCTTTTATCTTGCGTGTCCGTGTTCTTATATTTCCTTGTGGATGAACGACGAAGACGTTCTAGATGTACTTATATCGAACCGCAGAAAGCCTCAAAGCAGCCACGAATTATTTTACTATTTGATGCAATATTTTGAGTACTAACCTCCAATTTCTATCGCTGACACGTTCGCTGCCGTTGTTCCCCCCGTCGCCGCACTGGCAGATGCCATGACTCGAACAAAGAAACGTGCACACTGGGCTCGAAAACGCAGATCGCAACACACAAGACGTACCCTGCAGCGACTATCCAGCGCTTCAAAGCGCCCAATCAACGGAAACAACCCACCAGCGGCACCCCAAGGAGCGCTTCTGCCGGCTTTCTGGTATCGCGCAGGAGATCGCGATTCAGGAAAACCGATAGAACTACCTTTTCAACAATTTATAGCCTCACCGGCGGCGGAAATGAGCCTTCAACTGAGTGTTGTAGATGATGAAATTGAGTCAGTCACCAGTGCAAATTATCAATATTAAGATAAACTCAGTTACAAAATTTTACAAGCTGAAACAGCAATTATCACGAGAAAACTGGCACGCACCTTGCGAGCGTACCCCATGTTCATCGGCGGTACAGCGTTCGGTGCGCGCTCCATTCACAAAATGTTCCGAGCACAGTCGAGAGGATGGCGTTGAGGAAACGTCCTTTCGGTTTACGGACGCAATCCACTGCCGCCGAGACCGGGGTCATGTGGAAAGCGATGGAGCTTAAAGACATTGTAGCCGCTCTCGCCTTGCCGGATTCCGTGCAAGCTACATAGGTCCTCGGACAGTATTTGACGCTTTCTGTCGTTATTCGTGCACCCTACGACCGAGCAATGGTGTCCCGATGACCGGGGGACTGTTGCCATCCAAGCCCGTGGCTCTAATTAAGTTTGCGAGTTTAAAACAGAAAAGAAAGCGCGAACGAAGTTGGCGCACAGCAGACACCCAACACCGGCCAAGCCTCTCATCCGGGACTTTCACTCTTTCTACACAACCAGAAAGGGGAAAGCGCCGGTAGCCCTTTCCCCTTTTCTCTCTCGCCCTCTTTCAGTAAAACGGTCTATATAAGTTAATTATGCCCACGTGAGGGCTGCCCGCAAGAAAACGCCGTGTTTCGAGTAGAAGATCGGGAGCCTTTTGTCTTTCGCCAACACCGCAACGGAATCGGTTGTTTGATCGCGGTGTCGCTGGCCAAAGTGTATACGGTCTCCGGCGGGCGCTATACGGGACCTAGTACGTAATCTACATATCCAAGTGCGGACACAGAACCGCGGCACGGACGCGCCGAACTTTCTGGACGCACAGAAAGATAGATCGAACCTCGGGGAGAGGGGGCTTTCGTTCTCGAGACACGCTCACGGGAGAATGCGTCGTGAATAATACAAGCGACCGGCGACGGTACCTTTTTTTTCTCTACCGTCTGGAGCTTCTGCGTTATTGTCTCATTGATTGGTTGGTAGTCTCTCGGCAGTTTCGTGATGCTGGGCTCTTTCTTGAGAACGCTACCGAGTTCAGTGTTCGTGCCGAGTTCCGTAACGTAGTCTCGGTAGGAAAAAAAGAAAAAAAAACGAAGTTCGTTGGCCGACTAAATGTTAAAGTAGCTTTCAAGTCACTTTGACAGCATACTCATACATCATTCAAGAGACACGGCGTTCTCTGAAGACGTGATGACGTAATTTTTTGCGGACAGGCCTCAATCACGTTTGAGGCATGTTCGCCTCATAGAGCTTAGGACATGCTGCTTATGACATGCTTAGGACATGTCTGCCGAAAGTTTTGTGTGACGAACATGGCAGGACGGTCATACAAGGAGAACACACGCCTCAAGACAGCTTCTGCAGACTGCCCCTTGGATGATGTGCATTAACAGCGTGACCGTGGATTGCGACTCGGTCAATAGTTGTCAAAAAAAGCTCGTTCATGGACATGAATTGTTTTTCAAAATTTTATTTGAGCAGTTAGTTTTTTCAAGCACAGAAAAAGGTTTGCTAACAGGATATGTATCTTCTGACGGGTTTACGAACCGTCCTTTTTACGCGTTTACATCAGCAAGCAATAATAAATTTCAGATCGTGCAATAACGCATAGGCCTCGATAAAATTCGAGTTCCCCACATAGGCTAACCAGTGATCAATATGAAATGTTGAAACGCCTTTTTTTTAATTTGAAGCCAATGAATCGAGATATACGTAATCAATTATCTTTCTTAGAAGTTCTTGTCTTCCGAAAGGAATGTCTCGATGATATATTTGTTTATTTATTTCGGTTTTTGAATACCTATACATTTTTTTTTGTGGCTGGGGGGGGGGAGGGGAGTGAAGTGCTCTACTGTGCTTTTTTATGCTTTTTTTGTTGCGATATTGCTTCTGATTGTATTTATGCAATTTGTCGCACGTCACCTTTGCTTTATTTGTTTGCCGTTCGCCGTTAGCTCAGAAGCAGGGACTCAAACCACCCAAAAAATATAACGTTTCGGTTACGGTTACCGCTCCCTGTTGATAAAGGTTTCGTTTCGGTTTTTTACGGTTTCGGTTACCGGTTACACGTTCCTAAAAACCGGTTTATTTCGGTTTTTCAAAAATGTATTTAATTGAAATGCTAGACAGCCATTTTATAATAAAGTGTTTATCGTTACCCTTTCTACTCGTCCCTCGTTTATTTTCGCGCTGTTCCCCTTTAATTATGCTTAAATTAGTCCCAGATGTCCAGAAACGTGAAATTCAAGGAACTTAGAAACGTCTTAATACTTCTAATTGGTCAAAAGTTTCACACGTTTCTAGCTGCAACGCTTGTTCACTACCTCTACTTACATTAAATAGTTTGATGCCCGAGCATACATGTTACTTCCGTTACTCAGAAATCATCGCATTCTGTATAATAAAAATGAAAATAAACACCCCTATTTTGTTGTTCGGCAGTGTTTGTAAACAACCCTAAGAAGGTTCCCACTGGGTGCTGGAACAATCATTGGCACTTCTTCGTCGCTATCGTTTATTTCAATTTATAACATGCAGACGAGTCTTCGCCCACACTAAATGAAAAAAAAAGAACTATAGCCATCTTCTAGCAAAACATACTGCTAAGTGGAATGAAGTAATAAAATTGAGAGCTGGGATAGTTGGTGAAAGTCAAACATAATGTAAATGCAATAGCCCAAAACAAGGAAGACTAAGGAGAGTACGAACAACACAATAACAACACAGAAAGCTGTAAAAATATGTAATGTGTTGTTTGTCCGTTTCCCTAGTCTTCGTTGTTGTGCCATGTTACACCTACGTCATGTTTGCTATTTCAAAGAAATTGCCTATGGTTATCGAAGCGCACGTCTCTCGCTGGCCGATTCTGTGACGCTAGAAAAATGGTGCATTTTTATATAAGAAAAAAATAAAAAAGGTGCGGACGCAAAAAATTATAATAAAGTCATAATATATATATATATATATATATATATATATATATATATATATATATATATATACATTGTTACGGTGATTATGAGATGATTTAATTTACATTGAAGGGGACACCGGAAAAATAAGGGTTCTTGTAGAAAACCAAGCGAGCTGCTCTGGCGTGGTATGGCGTGAGTCGTAGGACATGAACAGTCTGTGGTTGCTCAGGACGTTGATTTTGGCAAGTTCTGTAAGGCTCGACAACATAATTGACGTGGGAGGTTTGGTGAATTATTTTGTATGGACCGCGATAACGTGGAAGGAGCTTTTGAGCGAGGCCGATGCGACGCTGAGGTGTCCAGAGCAAGACCAAATCTCCGGGAGAGTAAACGGCGACGTTGCGCCCGTGATCATAGCGGACACATTGCCGCTCTTGCGAATCTAGAGTCCGAAAGCGTGCTAATTGGCGTGCCTCCTCAGCACGACACATGGCGTCGAGCGTGTGGTCTGTGAGCGTGGTGTGATGTTGCAATGGAAGCAGGGAATCAAGCATAAGGGATGGTTCACGGCCGAATAGAAGATAGAAGGGCGAATAGCCTGTTGTGTCGTGGCGCGAGGAGTTGTAGGCGAAAGTCACGTATGGAAGGACAGTGTCCCAATTGCGGTGGTCGGTGGATATATACATAGAAAGCATCTCGGAGATCGTCCTGTTGAGTCGTTCAACCAGGCCGTTTGTTTGGGGATGATAGGCCGTGGTCTGTTTGTGGACAATGGAGCAGTTTCGTAAAACTTCACTGACGACTCTGGATATAAAGGGGCGACCTCGGTCGGAGAGGAGTTCTCTTGGTGCACCATGCTTGAGGATTACATCTTCAAGGAGGAAATAGGCGACATCGACAGCAGTGCCAGTGAAAAGGGACCTTGTAATCGCGTACCGTGTGGCATAATCTACTGCAACTGCCACCCAGCGTTTGCCAGTGCCGGACTCAGGAAATGGGCCGAGAAGGTCCACTCCCACTCGATGAAACGGGTGGTCAGGAGGAGCCAAAGGCTGAAGTAGTCCCGAGGGTCGCGTAGATGGTGTTTTGCGACGTTGGCAGGAGTCACACGAGGAGACATATCGTTTGACTGTGCGGTACATGTTTGCCCAGTAGAATCGCTGTTTGACGCGGGCATAGGTTCGAATGACACCTAAATGGCCCGAACATGGTGAGTCATGCAGCTCGGCGAGCACTGTGGTCTGAAGATGCTTAGGAATGACGATAAGTAAAGGAGCACCGTCTGGCCGAAAATTTTGGCGATAGAGGATGCCGTCATTAATTCTGTAGAGACTGGAAGATGAGCGATTTGTTCCGGCGGTGACCTGATTGATAATGGTTTGGAGAGTACTATCACGACGCTGTTCCCGTGCGATGTTAAGAATCGCGGATATGGAAAGAAGCGGGAGTGTCGCACTATCGGGCGCGGAGTCCGCTGGGTCTACTGGGTGCCGAGAAAGGCAGTCGGCGTCCCTGTGAAGTTTCCCTGATTTGTGGATGACCGTATAGTCATACTCCTGCAGACGGAGGGCCCAGCGTCCAAGGCGGCCTACAGGATCTTTAAGTGATGAGATCCAGCAGAGTGCGTGGTGATCTGTGACGATAGAAAATGGGCGTCCGAAGAGGTAGGGGCGGAACTTTGTAATAGACCAGATTACAGCCAGACACTCACGTTCAGAGATGGTGTAGTTTTGTTCAGCCGGTGAAAGTGTGCGGCTGGCGTAGGCAATGACACGTTCTTGGCCTAGTTGGTGCTGGGCCAATATTGCTCCAATGCCGTGGCCGCTGGCGTCAGTACGTAGCTCAGTAGGAGCGGATTGATCAAAATGGCCTAAAATGGGGCTGGATGTCAGAGCTGTCTTCAAAGCTTCGAAAGCTGCCTGTTGGTCGGCAGTCCACAGAAATGATTGGTTTTTCTTTAGCAGGTTTGTAAGAGGACGCGCAATGTGAGCAAATTGGCAAATAAATCGACGAAAGTACGAACAAAGTCCGAGGAAACTGCGGACGTCTTTAGGTGAGGCTGGTGTTGGGAATTCTTGGACAGCTTTGGTTTTGTCGGGGTCAGGTCTGATGCCGTTTTTGTCCACAAGGTGACCGAGCACTTTGATTTGAGAGCTTCCAAACACGCATTTGGAGGAATTCAATTGAAGGTTTGCGTTTCGGAAGAGAGCGAGTACCTGATCGAGTCTCTCTAGATGAGATGGAAATGTTGTGGAGAAAATTATTACATCATCTAGGTAGCATAAACATGTTGTCCATTTGAGCCCTCGCAAAAGTCGGTCCATCATGCGTTCGAAAGTCGCTGGTGCATTGCATAAGCCGAACGGCATTACTTTGAATTCGTAAAGACCGTCTGGAGTTATGAACGCAGTTTTTTCTCTATCTGACTCGTCGACGTTGATCTGCCAATATCCGGTGCGAAGATCGATGGAAGAAAAGTACTGGGCGCCGTGTAGACAATCAAGTGTATCGTCGATACGTGGAAGTGGGTATACGTCTCTTTTTGTGATCTTGTTGAGCCGACGATAGTCAATGCAGAATCGCCACGTCCCATCCTTCTTTTTAACAAGGACAACTGGGGAGGACCACGGGCTAGAGGATGGTTGAACGATATCTTGCGCCAGCATCTTATCAACTTCTGTTTGTATAAGGCGGCGTTCACTGGCAGAGACTCGGTAAGGACGGTGATGTAGAGGTGGTTGAGTCCCTGTATCGATGTGGTGTGTGGTTGCGGTGGTCCGACCGAGAGGGCGACTCCCTAGATCAAATACGTCATGGTGTTTGTAAAGGAGATTTTGAACGTCCTGTTTCTGTCGCTCGTCCAGTGTGGGGTCGATCATGCTTTTGAGTTTATCGAGGAGGGAACTCGCCAGAGGACTTTGAGGAGGAGATGGCGACATGTCCACGGCTATAGTAGATACACTTCGCGTTATAAAGGACGATGTTTCGGCTAGTGAAGTTCCGCTGGGCAAAACTTGTGTAGTCTGGCTGAAATTAACCACCCATAGATAGGTTGTACCAGCCGTGATTGAAACAAGAGAATGGGGGACAGCAAGTTGTTTCGTTAGAAAAATGTCGACTCTTGGAGATGCAATATAATCGCCATCAGCTGTAGGGTTGTTTGATGCGACTCTGACTGCGACGGCGACAAGTGGCGGAATGCGATGGCTGTCCGTAGAATGTAGCTTTGAAAGTAGTGGTTGCGGAATATCTGTTGGAGCGGCGACGTCAAGTTCGATTTCTCTTTTTGCACAGTCAATGAGGGCAGAGTGGGCAGAAAGAAAATCCCATCCGAGTATTAGTGGGTGGGGACAGCTAGATATGACCGTAAACAAGACGAAGGTCGTTTGGTGATCAAGAGTTATACGGGAGCCGCACATGCCAATGGATCGTATAACATGGCCGTCTGCGCCGATCAGTAGTTTGGAGTCTGGTGGTGTCAACGGTTTGTGTAGCTGTCGTCTCAAATCTTCCCTCATTATAGATATGGCAGCTCCAGTGTCTATAAGGGCGAATATACTGGTACCGTCGATTGTAATGGGCAATTGATTGTGGACAGTGGCGCATACGTCGTTTGGAGGATTTGGGGGCAGTGACAGTGATGCAGCTTCACCTCTTGAAGCTGCATGAGTTAGTTTTCCGAGCTTCGGGGACCACGAGCAGGCGAGATAGGGCGGCGAGGGGCGGGCGACAGAGACTGGCGGCGACGTGGAGAGGAGGAGTGGTGGTAGAGGGGGCGCGATACGAAGTCTTCGTCTTGGGTATGAACAGGGAGCGGGGGTGGGGAGAAACGATCATCGAAGAAGCGGCGGTAACTAAGAGAAGAGAAGGTCCGTGGTTGGTTATTCCAGCGGCTGCGGCAGTAGCGGGCGATGTGACCAACGGCATTGCAATGGAAGCAGATGGGTTTGTTGTCCGGTGTCCTCCACGCTGCAGGGTCTCGTCGCGGAACTCGACCCTCCGGATTAGCTGCTGTATAAGCTGGGCGATCGGAGGGAGCCCAGGCTCTACGTGTTGGTGCTGGAACATGAAGTTTATCGATTTCTTGGCGGATGACGGCTTGAACTGTAGATATGGAAATCGGTTCTGGCTCTGCAGCAGAGTGGGAAAAAGCATTGGGCGGGAGCATCGCTTCTAGCTCACGACGTACAATTTTAGCGATTTGTGTTTCCGATGTTGAAGTTTCCTCACACGTGGAAGTGGCTGTCGTGTTAGGGAGCCGGGTAAAGTTGGAAGTTATCCGGCGCTTCTTGACCTCTTCAAATCGCCGGCATTCCTTCACTAGGGTTTCGACGGTGGAGCAGTCCTTAAAAACAAGAAGTTGAAACGCGTCATCCGCAATGCCCTTGAGGATGTGTGAAATTCGTTCGGAGTCGGCCATGTCCGCGTCGGCTTTGTGGCAAAGCGACAAGATGTCTTGCACGTACGCCATGTACGACTCGGTCGAGGTTTGGACACGGGATGCAAGTTTTCGTTTTGACGATAGTTTTCGGCCTGTGGGATCGCCAAAGAGGTGTTGAAGTTGTTCCTTACACATATCCCACGAAGTGATGGTTTCTTCATGGGTCAGGAACCAGGTCCGTGCCGTGTCCTTCAGATAGAAAATGATGTTGGCCAGCATGATGGTAGGGTCCCATCTGTTGTGGGTACTGATGCGCTCATAGAGGTAGAGCCACTCCTCGACGTCTTGGTCTCCGGTTCCGGTGAAATTTCCAGGGTCTCGCGGCTGGGAGAGGATGAGTGGTGGTGTAGGTATTGTCGGCGTACCTTCGGGTGGGGTACCGGTATGGGGCATTTCGCTCTGCAGTGGGCGGCGGCGGTTTCGAAGTTCCAGGTTGGGCGAGGCGTAGAGGTAGGGGGAAAATATTCACCTCCACCAAAATGTTACGGTGATTATGAGATGATTTAATTTACATTGAAGGGGACACCGGAAAAATAAGGGTTCTTGTAGAAAACCAAGCGAGCTGCTCTGGCGTCTTCGTCTTCCTTCGTTCCCAATCTCGAGCTGCCTATTTTTCCTCTTCGCATCAATATATATATATATATATATCCTTGAAACTTGGCCCCGACCGTCCTTGAAACTTGGCCCCGACCGTCAAGCTACTTTACCCGGATACGAACTGCACTACGCTTCCTCTCACGAAAGCTCCAACCGTCATCCCGCCGAAATTTGGACCCGACCGTAGCATTGTATAAACGTTTGCCCATCTGGAACTCTTCCTACGCTCCTTTGGAAACTCCAACCGTCATCCCGCCGCTTTTGAAACTTGGACTCGACCGTAGCATTGTATAAATACCACCCGCGTTCATCTGTAAAAGTTCTTCCTGACGAAGGCCGGACTCCGGCCGAAACGTCGAAGAATAAACCGTCCGTTGTTGCTGTTTTCATCAAGGGTTTTGTTTCTTCCTATTTATATATATATATATATATATATATATATATATATATATATATATATATATATATATATATATACAGGGTGTTTCACGAAAAGGTGGACAAATTCGATATTGCGAAAACTACGCGTCGCAACAAAAAAAGGCTTGTGTCGTTTTGGTCCTGGGCCAGGGGCCTATTTAGGAAAATTATTAAAGTCCGAGATAATTAGATTGTTAATTATTTTTCCGTAATTAACTTTTTTAATATTGTGTTTAAGGGCATAGTTTCAATTAGAAAATCGCTCAGCGTCATCGAAAAACACTAAATCAACAAATTGCAGAACGATAGAAGGCACGCGAAGCATTTTACGGCTTTCTGAAAACCGTACAAATTCGACGGGTTTTTAAGTTTCGGTTTGTTATCGGAGCGCATCTCCGCCCCGGCGGCACCGCGCCCCGTGGAGAGATAGTGCAACCAGCCTCTGCTGCGTCGCGCGATGACAGCGCAGCAGAGGTTGGTTGCACTATCTCTCCACGGGGCGCGGTGCCGCCGGGGCCGAGATGCGCTCCGATAACAAACCGAAACTTAAAAACCCGTCGAATTTGTGCGGTTTTTCAGAAAGCCGTAAAATGCTTCGCGTGCCTTCTATCGTTCTGCAATTTGTTGATTTAGTGTTTTTGATGATGCTGAGCAATTTTCTAATTGAAACTATGCCCTTAAACACAATATTAAAAGTTGATTACGGAAAAATAATTAACAATCTAATTATCCCGGACTTTAATAATTTTCTTAAATAGGCCCCTGGCCCAGGTCCAAAACGACACAAGCCTTTTTAGTTTCGATGCGTAGTTTTCGCAATATCGAATTTGTCCACCTTTTCGTGAAACACCCTATATATATATATATATATATATATATATATATATATATATATATATATATATATATATATATATATATAGTGGGGACCGTGGGCGCAAAGATGCGCTCCGTTGAGAAAGCGAACCTAGAAACGCGTCAAAATTGAGCGTGTTTACGGAACGCCGTAATATCCTGCCCCTGCGTTATATCCTCCTAAAAGAGTTGATTTAGTGGTTTTCGATGACGCTGAGCAAGTTTCTAATTGGAATATATATGTCTATTTCTATTAATTAAAAAGTTAATTACAGTATTTTAATTAATTAGCCGACTGAATGTTACGAATATTCCCCTCTATTATGTCGCCACTGGCCGTATAACCCGCCTGCACAAACCGCATTAGTGTAACTCACTCGTCTTTACAATAAATGTGTTAAGTTAAAAAGAAACACCCTGTATATATATATATATATATATATATATATATATATATATATATATATATATATATATATATATATATATATATATATATATATATATATATATACAGTGCCTTTTTTTTAGTTACACAGCAAATTTCGAAAAAAGGGAACGTGAGATAGAGTAATTTAAACCATGGGGAAGTGTTAATGACCATGGCGGCCTTCTAGAAACAGGTAGAATTAGGTAATTAGTTAGCTAATTAACTAAAATGTTTTAACTAACTTCTTAATTTTTCACTAGAGGGCACATAATGTATCTAGAGAATTGAAGCCGAGCTCAATATCGTCTAGCCTCTGCCATCAAACTTTGACTAAAAATTTGTAGTAGGTGCTACGGGGTCAAGAATTTTCACTTTGGTACACGGCGTCAAACCGAAACTGGCGAGAAAGAGCGCCGGTAAAGTTCTCGCTTCGCCCTTCTGGCCCGCGTGGATCGTCGTTATCGCAGCCGAGTTCGCCGCAAGTAAAGCCGGACGCGATAATGACGAATCGCATGCCCGAAAGGGCGGAGGAAACTTTACCGGCGCTCTTTCTCGCTTAGTTTCGATTTGACGTTCGGAAGTGAAAATTCTTTGACCCCAGTACTTGCTACAAATTTTTTGTCCAAAGTTTGATGGCAGGGCTAGATGATATTGAGCTCGGGCTTCAATTCTCTAGATACATTATGTGCCCTAGTGAAAAATTAAGAAGTTAGTTAAAACATTTTAATTAATTAACTAACTAATTACCTAATTTTACCTGTTTTCTAGAGGCCGCCATGGCCATGATACTTCCCCATGGTTTAAATTACTCTATCTCACGTTCCCCTTTTTCGAAAATTTGGTGCAGCTAAAAAAAAAAAAACACTTTGTATATGTATATATATATATCATACAAAACAGCAATGTCAAACTCCTCTGCCATTTTTTTTTTGGGAGTGTCTACATCCACGCGCGGGGATGTAGCCCCGTCGGGAGGAGATAAGGCTCCATCCACGCACTACGTCACTTCCGGCGCACATACGTCACTTACTGCGTGGACGGAGCCTGTTCTCCTCCCGGCCTGGCTACGTCCACGCAGGAATCAACTTCCGGTCTTTTCTTCCAACTTCCGTTCTTGCCTCATTGTTTTGCCCACGGTTTTGCCATGTGCTCGGCGGCCATTTCCCCTTGCGTTCCTGACTTGTCCGGACTGCTGTTCCTGCCTGGTCTTCCGCAAGCGGATTTGGATTGCTCTGAAGCGTTTTTTTCTCTCGTTTTCTTGGTCAAGGAGAGTTTGGCCCTTTGTGTCTTAGCACGGTCGCCACGGTCGCGCTTCTGATATGCCTCGAGTTTTGGTGGCCGGGGATTCGATGGTGAAATACTTGTCCCAGTATTTCCCATCGAATAACCGGGTGGCTGTCGAAGTGCGGGCGTTTAGTGGCATTAGAATCGAGGCCTTGTTTTCCAAGGTGTCTGACGCCCTGCCCGATTTTGATGCTGTCATTTTGCACGTTGGCACAAACAACACCAGCGTTTGTGCCAGCGCGTACATTGACAAGTACCGTCGGCTGGCCGCTCAGATCTTGGAACGCAATCCGACGATGCAGATCGTGTTTTCTTCCGTCCTTCCGAGGCGGGAGAACAGGTTCTCTTCGTTGGAGTGTCAGCGTAGTAAGAGTGCCGAGATCCAGTCGTTGAATGATCGGTACAAAGAAGTGAACTGGCTCCTGCAGGAGTTCTGCCTCAAGAAGGGCTTCGTGTTCATCGGCGATCTCGTGGACGAGTGGCATCGGTGGATCGGCTACGACGGAGTACACCCAAGCCGGGATGGCAACAAGGTATGTGGAGCTACATTCATTTCGATGTACTGTGATGACTTTCACTGTTCGCCAGGTGCAGGTATATAGTGCACCGTCGGAGCTATTGCCTTTGTTGTAAGGTAGGCAGTTCAAATGTAAAAAATGAAAAGATGTTCTATGCATATTGTTTTCTTATTACATTCTGAAAACTAAGACGCCCATTTCAAAACAACCTGAATAGGTTTTTGCAGAGTTCCTGTTCCTGCACGCACAGAGGATCGCAGAGGTGATGACCAGGTCCAGGATTCATCAGGACCACATGGAGAGGACGTCGAGTGCCAGCCCCTCCCGGAACTGCTGGACCACCAAGGATGTCGTGTTGAACACGACGTGTGAGATCCAATTTCCTCCGCTTGGCTATTCTCGCCCTCCTAGCATGCTCGCCTCGCCTCCAGCATCTCCTCCTCCTGCATCCTCTGTGCCCCCCACCTCCTCTTGCATCTGCACCTTCTCCACGCCTCCCTCTTGCTTCCTCTGTGCCCCAACCACCTCCTCTTGCTTCCTCTGTGCCCCCACCACCTCCTCTTGCCTCTGCACCTTCTCCACAACTCCCTCTTGCTTCCTCTGCGCCCCCACCACCTTCTCCACGACTCCCTCTTGCTTCCTCTGTACCCCAACCACCTCCTCTTGCCTCTGCACCTTCTCCACGGCTCCCTCTTGCTTCCTCTGTGCCCCCCCACCTCCTCTTGCATCTGCACCTTCTCCACAACTCCCTCTTGCTTCCTCTGCGCCCCAACCACCTCCTCTTGCACCTGCACCTTCTCCACGACTCCCTCTTGCTTCCTCTGTGCCCCCCACCTCCTCTTGCATCTGCACCTTCTCCACGACTCCCTCTTGCTTCCTCTGCGCCCCCACCACCTTCTCCACGACTCCCTCTTGCTTCCTCTGTACCCCAACCACCTCCTCTTGCCTCTGCACCTTCTCCACGGCTCCCTCTTGCTTCCTCTGTGCCCCCCCACCTCCTCTTGCATCTGCACCTTCTCCGCAACTCCCTCTTGCTTCCTCTGCGCCCCAACCACCTCCTCTTGCATCTGCACCTTCTCCACGACTCCCTCTTGCTTCCTCTGTGCCCCCCCACCTCCTCTTGCATCTGCACCTTCTCCACAACTCCCTCTTGCTTCCTCTGCGCCCCAACCACCTCCTCTTGCATCTGCATCTTCTCCACGACTCCCTCTTGCTTCCTCTGCACCCCAACCACCTCCTCTTGCCTCTGCTGTGCCCCCCCACATCCTCCAGCTTCTGCATCTTCCCCACTTCCCCTTGCTTCCTCTGTGCCCCCACCACCTCCTGCTTCTGCATCCTCTCCACCACTTCCTCTTGCTGTTTCTAAGGCCCCATCACCTCCGAGTTTGGTGGGTGGATGCAAGTGGCAGTTGGTGACGCCCAAATGCAGGGAGCGCAAGTCTCCAAAGTTGCATAAGGCAGAAAACCACGCCGCTACTATCACGTCCCCCACCATTACTTGGGATGATGGAGACTTTGCAGCCTCTGTGCCTTCTGCATCTTTTCCACCACTCCCTCTTGCTGCCTCTGCTGTGCCCCCACCACCACCACCTCCTCTTGCCTCTGTGCCCCCACCACCTCCTCCAGCTTCAGCATCTTCACCACTCCCCCTTGCTTCCTCTGTGCCCCCACCAGCTCCTGCTTCTGCATCCTCTCCACCACTTCCTCTTGCTGTTTCTGTGGTCCCATCACCTCCGAATTTGGTGGGTGGATACAAGTGGCAGTTGGTGAAGCCCAAATGCAGAGAGCGGAAGTCTCAGGGGTTGCGTAAGGCACGAAACCGTACTGCTACCATCGCATCTCCCATAATTACTTGGGATGATGGAGACTTTGCAGTGGGTTGCCTTTTGGAGCCTATGCCTATCCTTGAAGCCTTTTCATGTGTGCCTATGTTTGACGAGCTGTCCTCCTTGGAGACATGCTCTGACCCTAGCTCAGCTGATGGCCACCTAGCAGACGCTGGCCCTAACACCGCACGTCCAGAGGTGCAGAATGACAGTAGCTTCTTGGATGATGCCGCTAGCTGCGCGATGCCGCTAGCATGCGCGAAGAAGCTCAGGACCAAGCTTGCTTCTAAGCCGCTGCAGCTGAAACGTCGGCTTGTGCCAGACGCTTGCTCCAACACCACACGTCCAGAGGTGCAGAATGGCAGTAGTCTCTCGGATGATGCCGCTAGTTCAGGTGATAGCCGTCCAGCATGTGCAAAGAAGCTCAGGGCCAAGATTGCTTCTAAGGCCCTGCAGCGGAAACGTCGAGTTGTGCCAGACGCTAGCTCCAACACCACACGTCTAGAGGTCCAGAATGGCAGTAGCCTCTCGGATGATGCCGCTAGCTCAGCTGATAGCCGTCCAGCATGTGCGAAGAAGCTCAGGGCCAAGCGCGTTTCTAAAGCCCTGCAGCGGAAACATCGGGTTGTCATCATGGGGGCTGATGAAGTTTGTTCGGAGCTTGGGAATACTGTCTTTAGTCCCCCACTCTGTCTGGCGGAGGAAGTGTCATCTTTGAAGGGGCAACTTTTGCAAACTTTGTAATTTTTCGGTCAGCCTTTGAAGCCTGGTGCAAAGATGAGCACCACGTTGTTGCAGTAAGTAAGAGCAACTTATGCCCATTAGCTCAAAGTGATGAATTCAAGTATTCTCGAGTTACTTACATCTGTGTACATGGACTTAAGCCAAGTTCGAAGGGCATTGGGAAACGTCCAAAGCGTAACTTTAATCATACTGGCTGTCAGATGCTTGTTTCAGTGGCTATGAGAACTAAAGGAAGTGTCTTCTACACAATTTCGAAACTTGTCGTTGAGCACAACCATCCCCAGGACTTATTCGATTTGTATCCACAAAATAGGCTCCTCAGTGAACCTGAGAAGGCAGAATTTGCAGATCTTGTCAAATGCAATGTAGCACCTAAGGACTTCAAAAATTATGTTTATGAAAAGACTGGCAAGTTTCTGAAAACTAAAGACATAAACAACTACAAGTCTCGTTATGCAACTACAATTAAAACTAGTCAGGATCATGGTGGCATGTTGCTCGAACAGATGCAGACCCTTGCCTCTCAGAATCCCAACTGGATTATTCATTATGAGAAGGATGAGAAGGACAAACTTTTATTTGTTTTATTCCAGACCTCTATCATGAGAGAAACTTTAGAGAAATATCCAGAAATTTTGTTTGTTGATGGGACGTACAAAGTGAACATAGAGGGCTATATTTTGTATTCAATTTTATGTGAGGATGGTTGTGGAAGGGGTAGGAGCGTCTGTTATGCATTCTTACAGAGGGAGACGTCCGCAATTGTACGCTCAGTGTTTGGCAAGTTCATTGATTGCAACCCTTTCATAATATCAGCCTGCAAAGTAATCATGATAGATAAGGACTTAAACGAGCTTAGAATTTTAAAGGACCTTATGCCCAGGAGCACCATACTGCTCTGTTCATGGCATGTCCTACATTACCTAGACCTTCAGATTAACAAACTGGCACCGTTGAAGAAGGCAGTACTGCGTCCCCTTATTAAGGAAATTGTTTATGCACAAGATGAGCTTGTTTACAATGAAAAGGTTGCGGAGCTACAGAAAAATTCTTCTTTCGAGTTTTACAAGTATTTCATTGCCAACTGGGATTCCTGTAAAGAAATGTGGGTGCACGCTTATCGTCGCACTTTATTTACTCTTGGAAATAATACAAACAACAGAATTGAAAGTCATAACCAGAAGATGAAGGCCTTCTTGCGTTCAGGGATGCACTTAGTTGCTGCAGTCACTGCATTGCTGGAGTATGTCGACCACGATGTCATGTCACTGCAGTTTGCAAGGCTTAGGGAGATGAAGCTCAACATAGATACTAGCTGCTCTGACTTATTTCAAGTAGAGTTGTCTAATACCTGCACTTTAGAAGCAAGGAGAACCATGCTGGAACAGTATGAGAAGTTCATAAGAAGCAAGTTTGTTGTTAGCATCACTAAGGGAATGTACACTGTTCAGTCGGAACAAAAAGAATACTTGGTGCCACAAAGTCTCGATGGCTGCATATGCTCAGTTTACTCCCAATATGGTCTTCCATGTGCCCACATATTTGCTGCACGTTGTTTCGCAAAGGAAAAACTATTTGATAAGGCTTCCATTCCACAGCGATGGCTTAAGAGCCACTTCCTAGCGTCTGAACCTGCTCAGAGTGCTATCCCTTCGCCCACACTTACAGCAGCTGTAAAAAGATCTGAGCCTCCAAAGCTAGACACTATTCAGGCAAGATTCAATCATGCTCACAAATTTTTGTGTGATATAGCAAAACCTACGGCTAATGTTTTGGCCTCGTGTAGTCCATCTGAGCTAAAGGAGAAATTGTCATTGATTGAGAGTTTTCTTCACAACCTTACAACTTTCCCAAGCAACCAGGTACAACCCTCACCACAGCCAATTGTAGCCCTTACTGTTGAGAAGAATAAATCTGTGTTACAGCTGGAATGTACATCAATGGATACAAGCCAGGAGGGGAAACCTGCGCAGCGTCCAGGTGTTCGATCAGTGGGTACAGATGAGGAGGATGAGTTTGTGCAACCATCAACAAATATCAAAGCTTCTCAAAAATTGAGTATTCCTTTAATTAAAAGTAAACGGGGGAGGCCGAGGAATGTAAAAGTAGTTAAAAGACGTGCACCGCCACACGAGTTTACCGCTAAAAAAATTTGCCTTAGTATGGTCGATTCAAAGTTCTTGCCTCTGTGCAAGAGCTATTCACTATCTGACATTGACCTCGGCCATGTTGCATGCAACATGAAACTGTCAGATAGTGTTGTTAATGTTGCACAGCACTTAATACATAAAAAGTTTCCTCAGTGGGGAGGTTTTCAGGATGTCTTGCTCGGAAAATTATTCAAATTCTCGAGAACAGTAGGTCCTTTCATTCAAATTTTGCATACCACTAACCCTGACCACTGGATTACGATATCTAATATTGAGGCACCCTCAGACTCACTCTTTATTTATGATTCCATTGACCAGCCTGTTCCACCAGATGCAATTAAGCAGGCGTGCAACATTCTGAAGCCACAGTGTGCAAACATCAAGATCTTTGTGAAACCTGTACAGGACCAGGGTTGCACTCTAGACTGTGGCTTGTTTGCTATTGCTAATATGTATTCCATAGCGTCTGGTAAAGATCCAACCAAGTTAAGCTTCCGGCAACACATTCTTCGCTCCCATTTACTGAAATGCATTACAGGTGGAGTGATTGAAGACTTTCCCACGACAGCCACACTGGTTCCTCGTGTGCGGGCAAAAGATTTTTTTATGGTGTTCATTGTTTGTGCAGGCAGCCCCTGCTCTCTGCTGGTGACAGTGGTATCATTCAGTGTGCAAGCTGCACAGCTCTTTTCCATGAGACTTGCCTTAGGTGCAAAATTATACCAGGTATAGCGTTTGTTTGTAGCCAAAGTTGTGGTATAGCTATTACAAGTAAAAAGGCGCACTAAAGATCACTATGTGACAGCCACTCTTACATCCGTTCTATTGTGCATAGAAACGAAGCCAGCTTAGTTTTAAAGCAATTTATTTATAGTCAGTGACAGGCTAAGAACATGGTGCGAGAAAAAGGAAGGATGGGGAGAAAGCAGACAAAATGGTAGAGGGGGAAGACCCTCGCATCATGATCTTAGCCTGCCACTGACTACTTTTGTTGCTTCGCATTTCTTTCCTGTTGGTGTGTTGATATGGTAAATGTGTAATTTCTTTTTTCTTTTTTTTTATTATGTTTTAGGTCTCTCGGCGGAGCCTGGCCGCTAGAGAGCGCGTTCTCAGGTGGCGGATAGAGATATGTTCTGTGTTATGGAGTTTTGAAAACAGCTTCATAACACGGGGCAGGCATTCATGCCCGCGGACCAACAGGCTTTTTTTTTTTTTTTAATGGCAGAAGTATTATTTTTGGTTATTTTGTTTAGTAGCATGCTCGCACCATTTTCTTCAAGGTAATACCCAAGTGTGCAGTACTCCAAGTTTCTAATATCACGCGAGCGTTGATTGGCAGGGAGGCCAGCATCCGATCAAGGGGCGAGCAGGTCAAGGCTCTCACAGCAACAAGTGATAGGCCATTGGAGCCTAGCAGATGACACTGCAAGCATATATATCGCATGTGCATATTCTTCCCGAGTTCACATCTAGCTTCCGCACTAATAACGTCGCTAAAGTGTCTCTTTACGTTTGGCCTTAAAATGACTGCTGA